>ML779250.1:1178428-1196303 GCA_009831015.1 Picea engelmannii | reverse complement strand
AATTTACCAGATATATCATGCCCTTAATTAAGTCATCACCTTTTCTGCAAGCCAAGAGAGGCCAAACACCATTGTAGCCTCTCTAACAAAATTGATTTCATAAACATATCTACAAAATTCACTTTTGTATGGACCTCTTCGAGAATGGCTCCAACTTCGTCAACAATGTGTCTTAAAAAATGGTACTTAACAAAAATATGCTTTGTCTTACTATAATAAGCTAGATTTCTATCCAAATGAATAACATTTTGATTATCGCAAAATACTTTCACCTTGTCCCGCATCATTCTAAACTCACCCAACAAATCCTATAACCAAATTGCCTCCTTGCATGCATGTGAAATGAGCATATAATCTCCCTTAGTAGTGGATAAAGAAACTACGTTTTGAAGCTTTGGCATCCAACTAACAGGTTGTCCTGCAAGAGTAAAGACATATCCTGAAGTGGATCTCCTTTTGTCCAAGTCACCTGCAAAATCTGAATCTATATAAACACAAACTAAATCACTGGAACCATCAAAGGTGATAGAATAATTACTTGTGACTCTAAGATATGGAAACACCCATTTCACTGCTTCCCAGTGCTCTTTTCCTGGATTTCTCATGTATCCTCACAACACCAACTACATGTGAAATATCTAGTCTAGTACCCACCATCACGTACATCAAACTTCACACTGCATTAGCATATGGTAGACGAGATATATAATCCTTTTTTTCATCATTACTAGGACATAAACCTAAAGAAATCTTGAAATGGGAATCCAAAGAGATCTATACAGGTTTCACATTATTCAAACTGAATCTCATAATTATTTTCTCCACATACTTCTGTTTTGATAACCACAACTTACCATTTTTCCTTTCTTTGTGTATCTCCATGCTTAAGATTTGTTTTGATGCTCCTAAATCCTTCATGTCAAATGCCCTATCCAACTGAGCCTTTAACCTGTTGATCTCAACCATACTTTTTCTTGTTACAAACATATCATCAAGATATAAAACCAAAATAATGAAAATGTCATTATCCAACTTTTTAAAGTAAACAAAATGATCATATGCACTTCTTTTAAAATTTAGGCTCACCATGAAGGAACCAAACTTCTTGTGCCATTTCCTGGGAGATTGTCTCAAGCCATACAACGACTTCTTGAGTTTGCAAGTTCAAACCTCTTATTGCGACCCCGAACAAACCCTTCTGGTTGGTCCATATATATATCCTCATCTAAATATCCATGTAGAAATGTTGTTTTAACATCTAGTTGCTTTAACTCAAGATCAAGTAAAGAAACTAGTGCTAACACAACACAAACTGAAAGAAGCTTCACAACTAGTGAAAATATATCATGAAAATCAATACCTTCCATTTTAGAGTACCCTTTTGCTACCAGTCTCGCTTTATACCTTTCGACTTTATCATCAACACCCTTTTTCGGTTTGTAGATCCACTTGCATACAACAACCTTCCTATCTTTGGAAGCTCTACTAGGTTCCATGTTATATTCGTCTCTAAGGAATCCATTTCTTCTTTCATAGGTTTCTTGTATTGATCACTTTTAGATACCTTAATTTCTTCCTGAAAACAACTAGGGTCTCCATCAATAGAAACCAAAGCCACATATGAAACATAATTGTCATACCTTGTAGGAGGATTCCTGACCCATCAAGATCTCCTTAGATATAGTTGAGGCATAACCTTAGTTTCCTGGATGTTATATACATCTTCATATTCTTCTTCTGAAACTTCTTCATGCTCCTCTCTTTCTGAATATGGTTTAGCTTCCAACTGGATTTGTTGAAATTGAGGTACATGTCCTTGTCTCAGTACAACATCTACCAGTTCTAATTTTAAGAGTGAGGAATCATCAAATACTACAAGTCTTCTTATGATGATTTTGTGGGCAGTAGGATCCCACATTATGTACCCCTTAACTCCATCAACATAACCAACAAATAAAAATTTATTTGATCTAGGATCTAAGTTAGAATGATGATCTTTAGAAATAAGAGCATAAGCATCACAACCAAATATTCTCAGATTTGAAAAATCACATGACTGACCTATCCATACCTCTTCTAGAATCTTATAGTTTATTGCAGTTGATGGTGGTCAATTTATCAGATAGCATGGTGTAATAACTTCTTCTTCTCACTATTCATGTTGCATCTTGGAATTACCTAGCATGCTCCTTGCTCTCTCTAGAAGATTCAATTTCATGCATTCAACAACACCATTTTGTTGAGGAGTATAAACTGTGGTCTTATATCTTTCGATCTCAACTTCCTTGCAATATTTTTCAAATTCCAAAGATGTGAACTCACCTCCATTATTTATCCTTACACACTTGATTGACCTGTCAATGTTATTTTCAGCCAGATCTCTGAATTGCTTAAAAGTATTAAATACATCAGATTTTCTTTTATGTATATAGAACCAAACCTTTCTAGAGTAATCATCTATAAAAGTCACAAAATATGACGATCCCCCAAAATAAACTATAGGGGTTCATCCCCAAACATATGAATGAATGTAATCAATGATAAATTTTCTTATATGCCTTCTTGTTTTAAACTTTTTTCTACACTATTTTCCAAAGACACAATACATGAAGAAATTCAAATTCAGAAACTTTAAACTTGGACGTGACTTACCATTAACTAATACCTTAAGCCCTTTCTCGCTCATATGACCCAAACATTGATTCCATAAACAAACAAGGTCACTTGCAGCTTCATATGCTACCACTTCTTGATTTACGTTTGTCCTTCCTTCAATATGATAAAAGTTCTCGATCATCTTTCCCTTCATGACTACTAAGATGCCTTTGGACACCTTCAGTACTCCACCTTGAACTGCACACATGTAACCAACATAATCTATAACTCTGAAAGATATCAAGTTATTTATAAGTTTGGGTACATGCCTTACATCTATTAATGTTGTAACATAACCATCATGCATTTTAATCTGGACCCTACCAACTCCAACAATTTTACAAGAAAAATCATTTCCCATAAAAAAAAACACCATCATCAATAGATTGGTAAGTTGAGAACCAATTTCAATGAAGAAACATGTGGCTTGATGCACCATAATATAATAACCAATGATGATGTTGATGTGAAACATCACAAGTAAAAAATACCTCATCAACCATACCTGAATAGGAACCTGCACTTGTTTCATCTAAATTAGCTTCCTTTGCTTCTTTCGTGGATTCCTACTTGGATCCATTTTGTATTTTCCAACAATCCTTCTTGAGATGCCCAGATTTGTCATAGAACCAATGTAACATCCCCAAAAATAAATTATATTTGAATTTGAAATTTCTTAGGAAAATTATTCCGTTTTTGGTAAATTTGAAATTGGAAATGTTTTTCCATTTATGGAAATTATGAATTTTGAATTTAGTTAATTGTAATTGTTGATTATGACTGTTGGGAAGACATTTGATTTGACCCAACCAACTGTTTGACTATAACACTTGTATGAAACAAAATATTTTATAATTATTGTTGAAGGAAAAATGGAACAACCATGTTAAAATCAACTGACCATGACTCCATGAGTGGGGAACATTTTAGAACTACCTCAGGGATGATTGTTACAAGTGAAAAATCCAGAATTTGGCCATTGGCAGCCCCTGAAAATCAGGGATTTGGAAAGTTGTGAAAATTCCCATGGGGGAAAAAGACCTATGTACTTTTTCTTTTGGATATATAGCATATGTGAGAAGGCAGGACGATGCCTAGTATGCTGGGGAAAATAGTTTATCTCTTGTTATTATGAAAACTATTTCTGAGTGTGAGGCAAGGGAGGAGTTGTTGAAAACTAAAGGACACTTCCTAAGGAGATGTTCGAAGTTAGCCCTCATGGATTCATGGTCAGGCTAGGGGGGGAACGGGACAAGTGATTTGGCTGTTCTGTTCTAAGGTTGGGAGGAACATGGTTGTTCCATTTGTTATTCATAAATTGTTCAGATATGTCATCCTACTCTATTCTCTGGCTGAATTTTATATGGTTTAGTAGCTGATACGATGTATCTGTTTAATCCTGAATAGAAGTAGTTCCATGGATGAAAATCTGATTGAATATTGTTGAATTTAAGGACTAAGATAATGTCTCAAAAACTTGTTCTGAATGGATTATTTCTGCTGGATTATATCGTTGAGTGAACATCATTGCAATTAGATTTATGTTGTGATGAGATAAAGACTGTAGGGTAAACCCCCAACTAATTGTATTTTGTTGTTGTGTAAACTATCAGTGTGCCTTATATGAGTGGAGCCGAATTATGTAGATATATATATATGATATTTTTATTTTCTGTAGGTAAATACACAGAGCCATCGTACTTAACTGATATTTCCATTTATGTACATATTAAAACCCAGAATGAAGATGAAACTCTACTATGATATGAATTCATGAAATATGTATATATATAACTATAGGGATATAGTTATGATTATAGTTATTTATGTTTGGCAATCGACACAATCGTTTGAATTGATTCCTATAATATAAATGGTAATATATATTTATATATATCTATACACATATTATATAGTTAATATGTAAATTGTTCTAACAGTTATGTGGAAACCAACTGTACAAATAAAGTACCAAAAGGAATGGCCTTGCATATAAAGGGAGCATCATGGCTATAATTACATATTCGTATATTTAAGTTACACATATAGTTCTGACTACACTGATAGCCTCAGACCCTTTTAATTATCCATTGCATAGACTCAATACAATTCAGAAAGAAAATGAATGACTCAAACTACCATTTTACAATTCTGAATAAAACGTTAGAGTAGTGATCAAAAAGAACTAAAGGATATCCGTCCAGAACCTTTCCATTCTATATGCCTAAGATTCACTGTCATAAAAATTCAAAATTAAGGCCACAATAATAAATACGGGATCAATCAAATTCCTTTACAAGATCCAAAATAAATTGGATGGGGTCAAAATAGAATTACTATTCACAATATTATTCATTCCAGAAAGTTTTGAAGAATAGGCTACGATTCAAAAGGATTTATTCGTATTCCCATCTCAATCAAATTTTCTTCAAAATATGATATAGAAATGTTCGATATACATCAGTATTACGAATATACAATATTAAGGTTTGATCCTCATACTCTGTCGTAAAAGTATGTTACAGAGATAAAGAATCAACTATCATTAAATAAAACAAATCTTCACCCACATGGATAAATTTTTAAGATTAAATATTATTGATCCTTAGCTGCCTAGGGCACTCCCTAAGAGGTGTGAGAGGTAACCCAAATATATTTTATGCATGTGGTAAGGATCGACATCCATAACTCTCGCATGGCCTAAATCCCTGCACAATATTTCACAAACACCATTAATATTGTTCAATAGAGCTAGGACAAATATAACTTAAAATAAAAATTATTAGTAACAGGAAGGGTTATGTAGAGTCACACTTAACTTGCGATTGCAAAATCTGATATCCATTCCTCGTTGAGTTGGGTTGAGTAATGTTCCATATCAAAGGGGGAGAGGGGTCCAAGACTTCTGGATGGGTACCCTCACAATCACAGGGTCCCATCATTAGCATTGAGTACCAAATCAAACAAATCAAGACACTTTAGAAAGAAATAGACAGACAACATTTACAGTGAAGTCTGAATTACATGATTCATATAACGAGAAAAGGCCGAATACATTATTTAAATTGCAAACATTGAATTTAAAATCCGTAGGTCGAATAACACTATCAAAGTCTAACTAGCATCGACTAAGAGAAGGTTTAATTAAAGAAAAGAAAACATAGAGTCAACATCCTTGTCGAGTTTACTAGGATTGAATGGCCTTTGACACATGCACAAACATTAAGAGAATTGGAGCAAAAAAGATGACCCAAATTTTAAATACAACACAGGATACAAAACATATTCCTATAACAAATTGGTTTGATTCACAGAGTTCCCAAATGCCTATTTATATATGGCTATGCTAAATGAAATTTTGGAAATCATTTGAAGAGGAAAATTTACAGTTATAAGGATCATATAGTAGTTGGTAAACGTATGACCCAAGTAAAATTCAATAAAAGATACCCAACCAAGACAAAAAAACATTATTAAAAACCTGCCGAATAGAATTTCCCTAACTTGGATAATTCTAACATGCATTTACAGCATGGTTCCTAACCTATCAATTGACTTATGGTATATAGTTCTGGTGAAGTATTGAAGAGACTCAACACCAATTAATGGCACATAAATAAATGAAGAAATGTAGGAGACGACTAACCCTCAGAGAAAACTACATGGAAAAACTATACCTGTGCGAACTCGTTGGAAAAGGAAACACAAAGAGAAGAATGTCGAAGACCTTGCAGAAAGATTGAGTATAAAGTAAAATGATAGTGAATCCACTTACTAGTAGTGAGAATAGTATAGGGATGTTCTCCAAGCTGCCACTTCCCCATGAGGAGAAAACAAAACGAAAAATGCAGAGCTAACTTTGGAATAACTTCACAAGAATGACAAAAGTAAAACTATTGTAACCCTAAAGAACTCACACCACCCATAGTTAATGTTGATGGTACAATGGGAGGCATGAGCCATGTGATGGACCTAAGTTGACATGTTTGTGTTGGATGAAGGGTCAGGTGATAGCCCTCATTTTCCACATACACAATGCCTCCATTAATGGTCGAGTTAGAGGTTTAACTCTCGACTGACATAAACTTTCCTTTCACATTTAATGGGTTACAAAGTAAAGGTTAGTTCCCTAGAAATTTTACGATATGGAAACTGTTAACCTGTAACTACTACTAGTCCAGATAGCACATCATTTAGTTTAGACGTCGTTTAGATTAGGTAGAGTTAAACAAATTGTTAGCATAGGGATTTTCTAACCAGAAAACCATCATGTCGTTTAGTGACTGGAAGTTATTTACCCAACCAACAAACTACCATGAATGATTTTTGATGACTTTGGGCATACAAAGAAAGTCCAAACACCTTATGTTAAATTAACACTTCACCAAGGTGTATAACCCTGACCCCAATATGTTATGTTTGATATATGAGTTTTGTTCGTATAGTCTTTTGAGTTTAACCTTGCACGCAAGTATGGAAGTGTGTTATTAGAGGAGAGTTTAGGAACCTAAGTACTAAGCCTAATATAGTTCTAAGCTAATATAATGTATAGACATATATCTACATATGAATGTTAGCATGACTTAAAATTGAAAGGAAAATGTTAGATTGTGGGGTATGCCTATTTAGGAAACTTCGTTCAATGTGTGTAAGGTTGGGTAGTAATGTCATCGTTGACATTCATAACTTAAGAAAACCTATTAGAGTTTAACAATGTAGATAAAAGGATACCTTCTTTTTATTATAAGACTTTTTAAGGAATTGAATATTAATGTCCCTAAGAAGAGAAAAAAAAAATTATGACAAATTTGAGGTACATTACATATGGTATCAGAGAAAAGGTTACAACAGTTGGACCTTGAACAGGGCCAAATTAATTACTTAGCACGTATTTCTATCTATGTAAAACTAACAAACCATTACTATTAGAAACATAAAACTCTCTCCTGTTTTGTGTTAATCATGGAAGCTCAGGATGATGTAGAAATCAGACTTGAGGTCAATCATGCACAAAGACCTCCTGAAGATATGAGACAGTATAGTGATGAAATCTCACCTACTAAATTTCTGGAAACAACGAGGGATCTCATTGTTGAGCTACAAGTTTTCAAAGCAGACAATGAGGAACTGAGGAAGGAACAACAAGAACAACATGAAATAAATGAGGTCATGCTGCATAGTATAGTGACAAAGAAAATCCCAAAGGACGATAACCATGAAGAAGAGGTCAGTAAAAGGGCCTGCAAGAATTCTGGTCCTGAAGCAGAAAAGGGGACAACTCATTTGAAGGTACACCTTCAGCTGAAGATAAAACAAAAACATACACAAAAAAGAAACAGGTGGATCACCTTGAGGGTGAATTTAAGAAAATCAAACCATCTACCTTTGACAAGGAATCCAAAACATGAGAGTAAGCTGAAGCATGGTTATTAGACATCAAGAATTATTTCTATATATACAATTATTCCAACAATATGAAGGTAAGAATGACCATCTATAATCTAAAAGCAAAAGACATCATTTAGTGGCAAGATTTGAAATTAGCCAAGGGCCTAAAAGAGAAACAAATGGAATGGTCATATTTTAAAAAATACTTTAAGAAACAATACCTATCTGAAAGTTACTATGAAAGAAAAAACATAGAATTTATGAGCTACGACTTGGTCAAATGGATATGGAAGATCTGATAAACAAATTCGTGGAATTACTAAGGTTCATACCTTATATCTGGGAGGATAAAGTGAAAATATAGCGGTTCCTAAGTTGTTCACCACAATCCTACAAGGATAGAAAGAAATTTGATAATCCCAATTCCTTGAGTGAAGTACTCAGAAAAGCCTGAATATGTTAGGACCAATACAAAGAGAAGAAATAATTTCCCAAGGCCTGGAAAGATAAGAAACAATACCGAATGAACCAACAGAATAATGGATACCAGCCAGATCTTTATCGGAATGCAAAAAAAAGATTTCCAAGGAAATATTTCCACTACAACAATCCAAACATGTAAGGAGGCAGTAAACCAGTAAATCTGGGAACAAAGAAGTTTGGGGAAAACCCCCGTGAACCATTAAAATGATGGGAATGTGGAGAACCTTATCTAAGGAGGAATTGTCCACGTTTGATTTCATCAAACAAAACTATTGTTCACAATTTACAGGAAGCCTCTACAGTACGGGATGTAGGAAGAATCTTACCAGATCAATGTAGTCCTGGATGGTCGGCAAGCTGACCACCAGTCCTCTTTGTGAAAAAGAAAATGAAACTCTGAGATTATGCATTGATTATAGACAATTAAACAAGATGACTATTAAGAACAAGTACCCCTTACCTAGGATAAATGATCTATTCGATCAAGTAGGTGGGGAAACGATTTTCTCGAAATTGGATTTATGATCTGGTTATCACTAGGTTAGGATAAAATATGAGGACAGAAGTAAAACAACTTTTTGAATGAGATATGGACATTACGAATTTGTGGTTATACCTTTCAGAGTCACTAACGCGCCAACCACGTTTATGTGTTTAATGAGCAGTATTTTTATTCAATATTGGACAAATTCATGTTGGTATTTATTGACGATATTCTGGTATATTCTAAAACAAAAGAAGAACACAAAGAGCACTTAAGGATGGTTCTGCAAACTTTAAGGAAGCACAAACTGTATGCTAAATTTGATAAGTTTGATTTTTATCAGAAGAAAATACAGTACCTAGGACATGTAATATCTGCAGAAGGCATTGTAGTCAATCCTGAGAAAATAAGAGCCATCATGGAATGGCCGATACCTAAGGACGTAGAGGACATCCGATCATTCATGGGAATCATCGGATATTACCGCAGATTTATATATGGATTTCCCAAAATTGCATACCCTATCACATCACTTCAAAAGAAGGGGACCAAGTTTAACTGGTCAAAAAAATGTCAAGACAGTTTTAATAAGTTACAGTAATTATTAACGACCACACCCATTTTAAAGGTAGCATATCCAGACAAAGACTTCACCATTTGTGTAGACACGAGTAAAGAAGGACTAGGGGGTGTCCTAACTCAAGAAGGACATGTTATTTGTTATGAGTCCCGAAAGCTAAAGGAACACGAACAAAACTACATCACTCATGACTTAGAGTTGGTAGTTGTAATATATGCCTTAAAAATGTGGTGACACTACATAATGGGTAGAAGATTTCTATTATTGACAAATAACAATGGTGTGAAATTTTTTTTTAGTGAGTTGGACCTTAATGCAAGGCAAGCAATATGTCTAGCCTTCTTGAGAGAATTTGACTTTGAGGTAAGACATATCAAGGGTAAGGAAAATAAAGTATTTGATGCCTTGAGAAGAAGATCTCATGGGTTGTTTGAAATAAACATTAGCAGGGATGAAAGCGATCTTGAACAGAGGGTAAATGCTGCAGGTAATAACGATGAAAATTACACTCAAACAGTGGAAAAATTACATAGAACTACAGGAAATTCAGATAAAACAGATTTGAGTGTTGAAAAAAATGGTATACTATGATTTAAAAATAGAATATACATACCAGATTCGGCGAAGTTAAAATTAACAGTTTTGGATGAAGTTGATAAGAAACCATATTCTGGTCATCCAGGATACCAGAAAATGATAACAACACTAAGAAAGTTATTTTATTGGCCTAATATGAAGGGCAAAACAACATAATACTTAGCTAAGTGTCAATATTGTCAGCAGGTAAAAGTTGAACACCAACATCCAGCCGACCTATTACAGCCCTTACCGATGCCAGAATGGAAATGGGAGACTATATCCCTAGACTTTATTACAGGTTTGCCTAGAACTCAGAAACATAATGATTCAATTATGGTGGTAATCGATAAATTTAGTAAGTATACACACTTTATTCCTATAAAGTATACTTTTAAAGATATTAACATCGCTGAAATATTCATGAAAGAAATTTTTAGACTGCATGGTATTCCTAAAATGGTGATTTCGGATAGAGACGTAAGATTTACATCTTCTTTTTGGAAATAATTGTTTGCAGGGTTAAATACTAACTTGAATTTCAGCACAAGTTATCATCCACAAACAGATGGACAGACTGAATGAAAAAACCAAATCGTATAACATATTCTCCGCATGTACGTAAGAACAAAACCAAACAAGTGGGAAAACTACCTGCACTTGGAAGAATTTGCATACAACAATGGGTACAAAACCTCGGCTAAAATGAGACATTTCGAGGTATTGTATGGTAGAAAGTGTAGGGTCGTGAAGGACTCTTGCTGAGGACAAGTTCTGAGTTAGCCCTAATGGATTCATGGTCAGGCTAGGGGGGAGAACGGGACAAGTAATTTGTCTGTTCTGTTCTAAGGTTGGGAAGAACATGGTTGTTCCATTTGTTATTCAGAAACTGTTTAGATATGTCATCCTACTCTATTATTTAGCTGAATGTTATATGGTTTAGTAACTGATAGGATGTATCTGTTTAATTCTAAGTAGAAGTAGTGCCATGGATGAAAATCAGATTGAATATTGTTGAATTTAAGGACTAACAGAATGTCTCAAAAACTAGTTCTGGATGGATTATTTCTGCTGGATTATATTGCCCAGTGAACATCATTGCCATTAGATTTCTATTGTGATGATATAAAGACTGTAGGGTAAACCCCTAGGTAATTTTATTTTTTTGCTGTGTAAACTATCTATGTACGTTATATGGGTGGAGCCAAGTTATGTAGATATATATATGAGATTTTTATTTTCTGTAGGTAAATACACAGAGCCATCGTACTTATCTATGATTTCCATTTATGTACATATTAAAACCCAAAATCAAGACGAAACTCTACTATGACAGGAATTCATGAAATATGTATATATATAACTATAGGGATATAGTTATGCTTATAGGTATTTATGTTTGGAAATCGACACAATCATTTGAATTGATTCCTATAATAGAAATGGTAATTTATATTTATATATATCTATACACATATTATACAGTTAATATTTAAATTGTTCTAACAACTATGTGGAAACCAACTGTACAAATAAAGTACCAAAATGAATGGCCTTATATATAAAGGGAGCATCATGGATATAATTACAGATTCATATATTTAAGTTACATATACACTTCTGACTACACTAATAGCCTCTGAACATTTTAATTATCTATTGCATGGACTCAATACAATTAGGAAAGAAAACGAATGACTCTGATACAATTCTGAATAAAACGTTACTGTAGTGATAAAAAAGAACTAAAGGATATTCGTCCAAAACCTTTCCATTCTATATGCCTAATATTTATTGTAATAAAATTTCGAAAGTAAGGCCAGAGGAATAAATATAGGATCAATCGAATTCCTTTACAAGATCCAAAATAAATCGGAAGGGGTCAAAATAGAATTATTACATTCACAATATTATTCATTCCGGAAAGGTTTGAAGAACAGGCTAGGATTCAAAAGGTTTTATTCATATTCCTATCTCAATCAACTTCTCTTCGAATAATGATATAGCAATGTTCGATATACATCAGTCTTACGACTATACAATATTAAGGTTTGATCCTCATACTCTGTCGTAAAAGTATGTTACAGAGATAAATAATCAACTATCATTGAATAAAACAAATCTTCACCTACAGGGATAATCTTTTAAGATTAAATCTTATTAATCCTTAGCCGCCTAGGGCACTCTTTGAGAGGGGGGAGAGGGAACATGAATACATTTTATGCATGTGGTAAGGATCGACATCCACAACTCTTGCATGGATGAAAACCCTACACAATATTTCACAAACACCATTAATATTATTCAACAGAGATAAGACGAATACAACTTAAAATAAAAACAATTAATAACATGAAGGGTTATGCAGAGTCACACTTAACTTGTGATTGAGAAATATGATATCCATTCCCTCTTGTATTGGGTTGAGTAACGTCCCAGACCGAAGGGGGAGAGGGTTCCAAGACTTCCTGATGGGTACCCTCAGAATCATAGGGTCCGATCATTAGCATTGAGTACCAAATCAAACAAATTGAAACACTTGAGATAGAAATAGACATACGACATTTACAGTGAAGTTTGAATTATATGATTTGTATAACGAGAAAAGGCTCAATACATTATTTAAATTGCAAACATTGAATTTAAAAGTTGTTGGTCAAATAACACCATCAAAGGCTAACTAGCATTGACTGAGAGAAGCTTTAATTAAAGAAAAGACAACACAGAGTCAACATCCTTGTCGATTTTACCAGGCTTGAATGGCCTTTGACACACGCACAAACCTTAAGAGAATTGGAACAAAAAATATGACCCGAATTTTAAATACAACACATGATACAAAACATATTCCTATAACAATTTGGTTTGATTCAAAGAGTTCCCAAACGGTTATTTATATATGGCTATATCGAATGAAATTTCAGAAATCATTCTTAGAGGAAAATTTACAGTTACAAGGATCATCTGGTAGTTGCGAAATGAAGGACCCAAGTAAAATTCAATACAAGATACCCAACCAAGACAAAAAAATGTTATTAAAAACCTGTCGAATGGAATTTCCCTAACTTGGATAATTATAACATGCAGTTACATCGTGGTTCCTAACCTATCAATCAACTTCTAGGCTATAGTTCTGGTGAAGCCTCGAAGAGACTCAACACCAATTAATGGCGTAGAAATAAATGAATAAATGTAGGAGATGACTAACCCTAAGAGAAAACTACATGCAAAAACTATACGTTTGTGAACTCGTTTGAAAAGGTAACACAAAGAGCAGAATGTCGAAGACCTTGCAGAAAGTTTCTTTATAAATTAAAATGATAGTGAAGCCACTTACCAATAGTGAGAACAATCCAGGGAGGTTCTCCAAGCCGCCACATCCCCACGCCAAGAAAACAAAAATAAAAACACAGTGCTAACTTCGTAATAACTTCACAAGAATGACAAAAGTAAAACTATTGTAACCCTAAAGAAATCACACCACAGAGAGTGAATGGTGATAGTACAATGGGAGGGGTGGGCCATGTGATGGAACTGATTTGTCACGTTCATGTTGGATGGAGGGTCAGGTGATAGCCCTCGTTTTTCACATGCACAATGCCTCCATTAATGGTCGGGTGAGAGGTTTAATCTCGATTGACATAAACTTTCCTTTCACATTTAATAGGTTACGAAGTAAAGGGTAGTTCCCTAGTAATTCTATGATATGGAAAGTGTTAAACTCTAACTACTACCAGTCCAGTTAGCACATCGTTTAGTTTAAACGTCGTTTAGATTAGGTAGAGTTAAATGAATTGTTAGCATAGGGTTTCTCTAGCCAGAAAACCATTATGTCGTTTAGTGACTCGAAGATCTTTACCCAACCAAAAAATTACCGAGAATTCTTTTCGATGACTTTTGCCATAGAAAGAAAGGCCAAACACCTTATGTTAAACCAACACTTCGCCAAGGTGTATAACCCTTACCCCAATATGTTATGTTTGATATATGAGTTTTGTTTGTATAGTCTTTTGAGTTTAACCTTGCGCGCAAGTATGGAAGTGTGTTATTAGAGGAGAGTTTAGGACCCTAAATCCTAAGCCTAATATAGTTCTAAGCTAATACAATGTATAGACATATATCTACATATGAATGTTAGCATGACTTAAAATTGAAAGAAAAATGTTAAATTGTGGGGTCTGCGTGTTTAGGAAACTGTGTTCAATGTGTGTAAGGCTGGGTAGTAAATTCATCGTTGGCATTCATAACTTAAGAAAACCTATGAGAGTTTAACAATGGAGAAAAAATGCTACCTTCTTTTGATTATAAGTTTGTTTAAGGAATTGAAGATTAATTTCCCTAAGAAGAGAAAAAAAAAATTATGACAAATTTGATGTACATTATAACCAACATTTATGCTTACTCTTCTTTCCTTTTGACTTAGACCTTGACGTACCCCTATGATTTTTCCCTCTTTATATAGATCGACCTTTGGCCCAAATTGTTTCTGTTGTAGAGGTTTCTTTACTAGATCTTTTCCTCATCTCCTCATAAATGAAAGCTCCCACAACAATGTTGTAAGCATGTCATATGTTAAGTTAAACCATATAGATGTGACTAGATAACCCTAAGACTCAGGAAATAAACACAATAGTGTAACCTCCTTGTCCTCATCTTGTGTGTAATGTCCATACTAGATAATTGACAAATCAGAGTATTGAAAACATTCAAGTGATCTACAATTTTTGTACCTTCTTTCATCCACAAGTTGTACAATTGTCTCTTTAAGAAGGCAATGTTCATCAAGGAATTTGTCATATATAGACTCTCAAGTATGTTCCAAAAACTTGTTATTGTCTCCTCTTCAACGATTTTAAACAACACTTTATCTCTCATAAAAAAACGAATGGTAGTGAGGGCTCTTGCATCCATATCTTCCTAGTCCTCGTTTGTCATGCTTGCAAGTTTCTTTGTCTTTCCATCCAACGTCTTTTGAAATCCTTGTTGCACAAGCAAATTCCACATCCTGAGCTTCCATAACGCAAAGCTATTCTTAGTGTTGAATTTCTCCACCTCAAACTTAAAACTCTGCAAAACTTCCAAACCAAAATTATAAGACTAATTTTTTTATAATGAAACAACAATGATATAATATAGTTGGAAACACGGTTTAATCCAAAATATGTATATAATATATTTAAAAAAACTTTAAAAAAAAATCACTTTGTTTAAGGTATCGAGATTATATATTATAAAATGAACCTTTTAATAAAGTTTACCCATGCAAATCGCATGCATAATAAGACAAAAGTACACCTTTAAATAGCCACTCACGACCATGTCTTAGAATAAATTCTAAGACAAAAAAATCCTTCACCTTTAATTATGCCTAAAGGCGTACACCTATTGACAATGGGCATAATTAATGATTTTTTAATCATAAATTCTAATCTGATGGCTAAGCATTGAAGATGCTAGCATATTCTTAGTTGTCCTCCAAAATCAATGCATCAGATTTATTGTTCATAACTTCCTTGCATTTATGAATGCATCCGTTAACGTGTTTACTTTTTTACATTTACCTATTGAGATTATAAATTTACTCTAAAAATACATAATTTCCACGTTCAAATGATTAAGGAGGATTAAAATATATGCAAACCACGTTTATATCATTAAAAAACACTCTGAACACGTTTCATTTTGGTGGCACTCATTCATTTTTTATTTCTGAAATGTCGTTTGATGCCACGACCTGCACAGACGTTTAATATTCACCTGTATTATCGAGAACGCACTCAAATCATACCATACCTTCGGCGTGCATGGGGTAATTTCTATCATGTTATTTATGTGCGCTCTATGTTGAAGTCGACTCAGTGACGACTCTTGTTCTGAATGGAACCCTTTAGGAGTTCACCTTTAATTTTTTATAACAATTGAATTGTTTAAATCATGTGATTTTTTTATTTTTTTTTAAGATCCGAGCTCCATTAAGGGTGGAAAGGTAGCGCGACTTTGTTAAATAACGCTCTTTCAGTGTGGAAGGGGGTGGTGCATACACTGCGTGTGTAGATTTTGGGAAAAACACTACTGAGGGAGCACCAATGATCTGAAAGTCACTCAATTACATTCTCTGTTCTCAGAAAATCTTTCGGTTACTTCTGTGTATAAAATTTGTCTTAGCTCACCTGTGACATCTACTCTATCTGCTTTAATATTACTTGTTAGGCAGCAAAGCAAAACATAGCATAAAAATTTGAAGCATCTACAAGCAAGATGAAACACCCATAAAACTGAGAACAATAATTATGTATTTGATATAGTTATTTATGTGGAAACCTAATACTGTAAAAAATCACGGGTAATGATATTCGGTATTCTTATTATTCAAGGAAGAATTATAATAATCAATCTCAGACATATAACCATTCTCTCCTCTGAGACACTCTTCTCTCTACACACATTGCACTCTCACCTCTATGGGTATTCTCCTATATCTAATATCTATCACTCAATTACACAAATTAATCACAAATACATAATGCCTCCACCTACACTTGTAGCCACTCATTAATGTTTTGACCTAGTGCTAGACAGCGAGATATTTTGGTATTTAGGATTTAGTCATGGTAAAGGGTTGAGATCGTACTCTCGTCAAATTTTTCTTGACACTAATGGTGGTGAGAAGGAAGCTTTTTAGCTTTAATTTGTTATCCTGTCCGGTTAAGCTTTGTCTCTTATTATGTAAGTATTGCCTTTACCAACGACAGCTTTATTTCATCCAAATTTCCACCCTGTGGGCTTTATTTGGATGATAATACATCTCATTCGCTCCAAATCTACTTTCCTTTATCCTTAAAAAGGCTTTATATGAAAATGTACATTTTATTTCCTATAAATAAGCTTTTATTTTGAAAATGCACTATTTTGAAAAAGCATTATTTTAAAACTTTACAGTGGAAAAACAATATCAGTTATTTGTGCGGCCAGGTTGGAATTGGACGAATAGAATGTTCATCACAAGCATTTTCATCATGAAATACTATTAAAAATTCATGGGACCCGTTATTTTAATTTATGAACACTTTAACCATTTAAACTTTTAACACGTAAATAATACCTTATAGTACATTATATTATTATGTCACTGTTAATCTGTTAATTAATCAGTTTTCATGTTTATTAAAAAAAAAAAAAAAAATCATTGAAATCAAGTTTCAAGATATTTCCATCCATATTTATACGTTTCTATTTGATAATCCTTATAACTGTTGGCAATGAATATCTACAAATTTCAATATCAAGGGTGCTCTCTGTTCATTAAGGAGATTAACAACTTGAAGAAAACATCTATATCAAAGTTATTAATAGTTATTGATTATTTAGAATTTATTGGATATATTTCTTAATTCTACACTAGAATATATAAGTTGAATTTATTAGATTCAATCTAAGTGTGAGTGCTTAATAGTTAAAAACATATAGATCACAAGTTGAAATTCAAAACTCAAATACAGTTTTTTGAATTACTTATATCCATCTCTTCTATCCCAAATCCATAAACATTTACCTATACTGAATTCAGAAAACATATAGGCTAACTCAAATTGTAAATCATGCATGATTGTCATTCAAAACTCAAATACAGTTTTTTTAATTACTTATATCTATCTCTTCTATCCCAAATCCATAAACATTTACCTATACTGAATTCAGAAAACATATAC
>ML779250.1:1138443-1158059 GCA_009831015.1 Picea engelmannii | reverse complement strand
GAGCCGATCCATTAGTGGTTGGGAGGCCGACCAGCTTCATAAATGCGCCGTTTGGCAGGCGCGCGGGTTTTGTACCCCACAGCCACGCATATGCGCTCAATATACGAAGATATTGCGCGCGCGCGCTCGTTTTTAGTGGGTATGCTGCGCTTTTTGATTTTTTAGCCATTTTTGTATAGTGTTTGGCCCTTTTGATGTGCTGTGGATTTAATCCTTGTGCCATGAATGCCTATTTTTCTGTGTTGATGATGCAGAGTTCTTGTCGTCCTGTGCGGACAAAATTTAAGTGATAACAGACACCACCAAGATTAAGCTGACCACTTTTGTACCACATATCTGGCAGAGGGGTGACAATGGAAGCCACACACGCTTGAGCTAAACACATAATATTGCAGGATTCTAGATCAGATCTAAGCGAGGAAGGGAGAATCGAACGGTTCTCCAAGCCAAGAATCTTATCTCTTCCAAGAGAGATATCAGTACCCGAGCCGGGCCTCCATCTAAGCCAGTGCAAGATAACATTTGAAGATAAGAGTAGACCCTTCCAAAAAGGGGACGCCCTCTGCTAAAAATGTGATGGTTTTCTGATCTAATCTAAAAGAGACATATTTCCCAGGTATTTGTCAATAATGACACGGTGCCAGAGGCTGTTATGGGTTAGTGCCCGCCAGAAAGAGTTCACTAAGAGAGTTGTGTTAAAAATAGCTAAGTTTTTGAGTCCCCAACCCCCTGCTTGAATGGGTTTAGAAATGGTTTCCCAGCTGCAAAGGTGGAAGCGTTTAGTATCATTCTGACCATTCCAGAGAAAATTGAAGGAAAGCCTACGCAGAAGATTCAGAATCGAAGAGGGATTTTTCTCCAATGACATCCAGAAGAAAGACATACTTTGTAGCACTGAACTGACAAGGATAAGACACCCTCCTATGGACAGCCACTTGTTGCACCAAAAGCTTATTTTCCTTTCAAATTTTTCCACCACCCAGCGCGAGTCTTCAAAGTTTTTTGTTCCTGTATTTAAAACATATCCCAGGTAATTGAATCCTTGGCTTAATTCAATGAAAGTGAAGGGAAGATATGCTTTTAAAGAACAGAGTTCTGTTTCTGATAACCCCCAAAAATGAGCAGTAGAGTTTGCATAATTGATGCAGAGGCCCAAAGCAAAAAAAAAAATCTGAAGCAGCTTCAGGATCACATTCCATTCCAAAGGAGTGGCCTTTGACATCAAGAGTACATCGTCAACAAACATTAGATGAAGAAAATTTATAAATTTTGAAACCTTTATACCTGAGATTTGATGATCAGAGATGTTTTTTGTTAGCAGCAGACTGAGGCCTTCCATAATCATGATGAAAAGATACGGTGATAGTGGGTAGCCCTGACAGAGACCCCTCTCGCTTTTTAAAAATGAGGTCGCATCTCCATTAATTAATACAGAAAAAGTTGTGCTAGTAACACAGGACATAATCCAATCTATTATCTTTATGGCAAAACCAGCTGAGAGTAAAATCAGCCTTAAGAATCCCGAGTCGATGCTGTCAAAAGCCTTTTTGAGGTCGAGCTTCAGTACCAGGGCCTTTTGGTTTTTCCTTTTGATGTTGTGGAGACCTTCATGAGCCACTCCTATAGCATCCTGGATTCTTCTGCCTTTAAGAAATCCCATCTGGTCGGAAGAAAGACATATTTCCAATATTGGCTTGATTCTGTTCGAGAGGACTTTTGAAATATTTTTGTAGATAAGATTGCAAAGGGAGATAGGACGGTAGTCGTTGAAGGAGACATGGTTATTTTCCTTTGGGATTAATGCTACAAATGTAGAATTTATGCTACCAATGAATTTTCCATTTAATCGCGAATGCTCCACCATTTGCAGAATGTCGTCTCCTATGAGGTCAAAGAAATGGATGAAGAACTCAGACGTCCATCCGTCAAGCCCGGGGCTTCTTTCTTTTTTGAAATGGTTCAGGATATCTTTAAGCTCCAACAGTGTGACAGGTCTGTAAATGTCATCTGCTTCCTCCTCGGTAACCATGGTTAGGTAAAGGTTTGCAATGTAGGAGCTTTCAGATAGGTAAGGGCTGTCATGGGCTTTGAAAAAATGTGTGAAATGTGAAACTACCTCCTCTTTAATAGCTTGCTGCCCACAATGCGTGCCACCAAACTCACTAGAAATGGACCAAATGTATTTTTTATTCCTGTTCGAACTGGCTACCTTGTGAAAATATGTAGTGTTGGCGTCACCGCTCCTAAGCCAGGTGGCTCTGCTCCGCATCCTCCAACTGTTTTCCTCCTCCCAAAGTAAGGAATTCCTGCTAGATTCTAGAGCTATCAAATGCTCACTGTCCTCCGCAGATAAGGCGCCTCTGGTGGATTTTTTTATGAGCTTTGATATCTCAATCTCCAGATTATTTAAATTGCGGTTGTCTTTTTCCTTTTTTGTTCTATACCAAGATTTTGTATAATCTTTGATGACCTTTAATTTCCATACCAATCGCTGCTGGGGATTGACTTCCTGCAAAAAACAGGGTTTCGTCCAAACATTATGAGCTAAAAGGGAAAAATCTGGATCCGTTAGCCAGTGATGGTTGAACTTGAACGGGTACGCTTTGTGCACAGTTGTGGATTGCAATTGCAATAAGATAGGAGCGTGGTCGGATATATAGGGCAGTTCCACCCACGATTTTGATAGTTTTGCCTGGGTAAGTAATCGCTCAGATACTAGGAATCTATCCAAGCGTCTCGCGACTGAGTCTGAACCCGAGCGACCATTTCTCCAGGTGGGGAACAGACAGGTCGGAAAGACATGTATAAGGTTGTTTTTTGCAAAAAGGTCTCGGTAAAAAGCATTGTTCAGCCCTGTGGGAGATGCCCCCCCCCAATGTTCATCCTCCGAGAGAAGAATGTTCAGGTTGCCGCCAAGAACGAGATTAGGAGTGGAGAGCAAACCACTGTTAGCAAGAGATGTCCAGAACTTCTTTTTGTCAACACAGGGCCCATACACGTTGAGAAAAACCACCTCCTGGTTGGATTCCAGATGACGACCAACCAACATAATTCCTCCAGTCATCAAGAAGCGATACAGTTCAAAGACAAAGGGGTCCCAAGCGACCAGGAGGCCACCATAATTTCCAATTGAATTAACAACTGAGGAGAACTAGGAAGGGAGGACTTGATGAATACAATATCTCGCCTTTTGATCTTCAGAGAAGGTCTCTTAAAGAAATATTAAATCCGGAGAAGTACCTGCAAGGAGTCTTCTAAAAGAGGCAGCTTTGAGGGTGCCTCTGATCCCTTGAATATTCAGAGAGAGAACCAACATCACTTGGAGCGGGCTAAGGCCTTCAACGCTCTAAGGGCCTTTCCATCCATGGAAGGGATGGTTGTATTTGTTGGTTGGTTGCTTGTGTTTGCCTTTTTTTTTTCTGGAGCTCCTCGTCTGAAGTGGGGAAAGTTCAGTACCCAAACCTCTAGCCCAAGAAAAACATTTTTTTATCATTGTCTGAAGGAAGGGTGTTGGAAGTACCAACCTTCAAGGAGGGGTCAATTAGCTATTTGCCGCGAAAGATTGAAAGTTGGGAGGAGCTACTGGGGAAGAGAGGCCAGGAGGGGGAAGTGTTTGTTAAGTTTGAAAGGAAAGATTCATCTTCCTCCTCTTCCCTATAGCCTGGTAAAACCTAAAGAGAATCTTCCAATTCTAGAGGGGTGGAAGACTGACTAGGGAGCCTATTCGGAGAGGTAGGAGGTGGGTGGTTCGGATGGAAGGGCTGATCCAAGGTAGGGGAAGCTTCAACATTAGTGGGGATGAAGTCAGTAATCGGAGGGGAGGAAGAAGTGGTAGCTAAGGGATCAGTAAGGCAAGGGACTGAAGAAGTAGGCTCGGAGTCGAGGGAGGGAAACTTTGCACCGGTGGAAGATGAAATCCAGGGGGACATGTTTAGTGCATCTTTCTCTGCATCAGTAAGGGACAAGAAAAGATGGGGACAATGCTATTTGAGTTTGTCTGGAAGGCAGAGGGTCTGGTTTGAGGGACCTGGGGGAGGAGGAGGGGAGGGGACTATAAAAAAACTCAGAGAGGGGTCTTCATCCACGTAATCGGGAGGGTTTAGAAGTAATTATTCAGCTTCCAAAGAATCGTTTGTATCCTTACCAGGGCAGGATCGATGGAGGTGTCTAGTTTTTCGGCAGTGGTTACAACGGAAAGGGAGCCCTAGATAGTCCAGAGGCTGGATTAGCTTTCTTCCTCTCCATTCTATTTCCAGGGTTTCCGGTAGACCCGCACAAATGTCCATAGCTACCATCACTCTACCCATTTTTCTCACCTGACCTGAGAGCGACTGTGGATCAACAACAATGAAAGTGCCCAAATAATCACCAATAGCTTTAAGAGCTCCTTCACTCTAGAGGTACAGTGGTAGACCCAGAAGAAGGACCCACAGGTGCCTGTGCTGAAAATAGTCTGTGTCTGGGTTGAAAGCCAACCTCCAGCGCTTAAGCATGAGACTTGAACCCCTAGAAACCCAAAGCTTACTTAAAAGTAAGGAGGCACCTTCAGGAGACTTGTAGATAAAGCCTAACCGTCCTTTTTTGAGGTAGATAACCTCCGGGGAGTATCCAAGAAGTGGAAGCTAGTGCAGGAATATCCAGTCTCCAAGGTGGATTTTGCTGAGGTGTTTATAGGAGAATCGCCCCACTAAGCCGCAAAGCGACATTTGAAAGAGATCTTCTAGTCCCACTCCATCTCCCAGCACTAGTATTCTAGCTCTTCTGTTGGATTTCCAGGCCTTCCTGCCACAATGGGCTGGCTGTGTCGAGCTAAAAGGAGATTTTTGTAAACCCTGGACGGGAGGAAGAACAGAACAACCAGACTGAGTAGAAAGACGATATGTAGTACAGGGGTTACCAGAGAGAGAAGGAGCATCCACTGGAACTCTGTCTGTCGTTTGAGAAATCAAACAAAGTCCTTCTGGAGCCTCTGCGGGAAGAGGAAATTTGAGCAGCAAGGAAGAAACTTTGTTTTGTATGGGCTTGTGAGCGTCAGCGTTATCAAAAAGTCTCGCTTGTCTCCAAACCTCCTCATCGGACGGTAGCATAAGGTTGTCTAAAAGAGAGTCCATCCCGCAAAAAAGAGGCCCGGTAGAAGACAGATCTGGAGGAAAAACTCAGTGGGAGACAGCGACCGAGACTGTCACCTATCCCTACGCAGCAGCCAGAGAATAGAAGACAGGACCGGGTCCCAGGAAGGCCAGAAACGCACAGTGGTCGATAGAAAAAGGTAGAGGCATGTCCGTGCTGGAAAAACGAAAAGGTAACTTAGGCTTACAGCCAAGAGAATGACATCAGAAGAGCCTCGGTGGAGAAAACAAAAGGCCCCAAGTCTTACGAACTAGACCGGGCCCCAGGGAGGACAGAAAGCGCAGTGAGGAGCTTAAACTAAGGAACAAAGGCAGTTCAGTTACCAACAGGAGAAAGAGAGGGCTAAAATAAAAAAATACAGACAACTAACTCCACACAGTGGAAGGTGATCAACTGTTGACTGTCTTCAATGTTAATAAGAACCTCGAAGAAAAAACCTACACTGGAAGGACAAACACTGACAAAGGCAGTAAAATAGTCCTAGAAAAAGAAGACAGGTTCGAGGAAGGGCCTGAGATATAACTCCAGTAATAACAGTAGCTAGTGTATGATCAAAACCCCAGAGAGGCTCGCAGGTTAGGATAAAGGGCTCTAGAGAGGCTCGTCAGTAGCGTTTAGGCCTCCATGAAAGAACTCTGATGTTTTGCACCCAACTACAGGTTCAAAAAATCGTTGTTCCATTCATATCCCTGAGACTTGTTAACTAATCGGTGGCATATACAGTTTGTTGTATGCTTAAAACCTATTTCTTAATTAAACAAAGATATACCAAACTCATCAACTAAGTCATATCGGATTGCAACCGTGTTACAGTGCTGTTGTGTATTGCTAAATTGAACGTTTGACTAGTATTGTAATAAGGTTGAGTGAGGAGTTTGCGCTCCCCAAACTACCCTCCCTTTTTATAATTAAAATCTCATGTTCTATAAACACTCTTAGAATTATATGGTTAGGAATGTAAGTCACTCAAATTAAATGTTTTATGGCTTCTTCTGATTTTTACTTAAGTTTAATATTGAAAATTTTACTTATGACGATACTTCTCAATCATAATATAAGTTTTGATTTGTAAATTTCCGTTCCCTCAATTTGCACCCTTTTATTGGTAGTTGCATTAGAATAAGCGTCTAAGTAATTACATAATTAGTATTTATATATTAAATAGGTTTTACTCTTGACTTATGCATATTGTAAATATTATGTAATAGTTGTGGTAGTATTTATATCATTGTTTTCTTAGTCTTAAAACTTTCTAGAAGTGTTAAATCATCCTACTTATGTCATGTTGGAAATAGAATATTACTTGGTCACTTATTGAATTCTTTATGTATACGTTAAGATATATATAGTTAATAATAACCTTGAATAACTTTTAATGTCTTTATGAATAGAAGGTAAACGGACTCAATAAGTTTATTATTGGATTAGATTTAAGAGTAGGTTTTATGGGCACTATTAATGATTAATCAAATTCTTTTTTAAGGTTTATATATAAGTATTAATTCATCGAATAATATAAATCAATCAATAGAATTATAATGCGAGTGCACATCCAATGTATTTAGGAATTGTGCATGTGCACTAAACCAGGTTAAGTACATGAACGTTACGTTAAGAAAGGTGCCTTATTATTTTTGTTACTAGATAGACCTCTTGAAAATGGTGCGATGCATCTAAATAGTCCAAGTTAAATAAAGTATATATTGCACAAGCATTTGAAACAGCGTAGTCTTGAATTCGTAAATTAATGGTTATGATTATTTAGAAATTGAAAATATTCATGCAAATGTAAATTACTTGTTTTTTTTGTAGTTTCTTATTCGTTTATGTAGTTATAAAACAAGAGGTTTTTTACATATGGTATCATAGCGGGTTTCACTTTGTGACATCAAACTCGTTGCGAGTTCCAATGCTTATGTTTAAATAAGGATGTAATACTAATATAATTTGAATTTGTTTCATGGAAGGTGTTATGGTTAGAGGATGAATAATGAGTAGAGGTCGGGTTGCGAGAGGAAGAGGAATTCCTCCTCCAAGTACGTCAACACCCGAGGGATTTTCTCCTAGGGAGAATGAAAAACTATTGAGCAAGAGAAAGTTGTAGTGGACCACATCATGAGAATGATGAGGTCTTTTCAAAGGATGTTTGAGGCACTCATAAATCTCCTTGATCGTGATGAGGGAAGAGAGTATGTGCCCAATGAGGGTTCACAACACCCTCTTGTAGTTAGTGGTAGTGTTCAAAGAGAACTGGAGAATGTAAAGTTTACGTTTTCTTGGGTTCTACGGATGATTTAGCCACCAAAACGTGATTGGAGAATATGGAAATGTGTTTTACAATGGACGATTATACCTCCGATATAATGCATGGTAGTCTTTCAACTAAAAGGGAGTGTGCTTCTTTGGTGGAAGAAACTCTTACCACAACTGAACATGGTCGTTGAATACGTGTCATGGGAATTGTTTGAGGAATGATTTGGAGAGAGGAATCTGTATAATGAGTTCATTGAGTGTCATACTAATCAATTAAATTCTTTATGATAGGGTAGTTGTATAGTACAGGAGTACGAAGCCAGGTTTATGGAGTTGTTGATGAAATATGATCTGCATCTGAACACTCAGAAATTAAAGGTTAATAAGTTTGTTTTTGGACTGAACTTCAACATTCGTGCTAAGGTTAGGATCATGATGCCTCATAATTTACACGATGCAATACAAAAAGAGGTTATTTCTAAAGAAGAGTTGAACAATGAAGGTGAGGGTAGGACTCCTTTCAAACAGACTAGATAGACATCACACATAGCATTGCTACAGTAGAAACCTCTTAGGTAGACTTCTCAGCACAGTGATTGTAACGACCCCATCGTTACGACTACAAGCGACTCAACCCAAAATAAGAAATTTGTTTTTCTTTTGTTTTAAGCACGAAGGAGACAATGAAAAAAGTAAAACCACAAAACTTGACGACGAACACAACACACGTAGATCACGTAACATATAAAAACACCCCAGCATACTAGCACATCGTGCAACTGGTCGAAACATGTGATAATCAATTAGACAAACAAAATGGCTACCTGCCCGATATAAGCAAGACAACGCCTACAAGCTAAAGGACAACATCAACAATCCCTACACAACGACTTGACGGCCACTAACTAGAACCCTCTACAACGAGAAAAACTAATCACATCAAGGCATTATAGAACCAAATACCAACATCAATTACAACAAACAATACGCCCACATTGGGAAGCACAATACTCTGGCCAGGTTATCATTCGCATCTATCAATTTGGGCGTGAAATGATCCCCTCATCATGAATCATGTCGTCACAACCAGATAGGTATGACAATAACCATGGCACAACATAACATATCTAGATATTTAACCCAAGAAAAATCCCTCACGCTAGGAGACCGAAGTATCGGTCAATAAATACACAAAGACTATACCCAAAAACTCAATCAACAAGTCACTTAGATGAGAGGTGAGATCAATCAAATTAAATTGTGCAACTAACCGAAGGGTTTATTGTTTTCCTATGAGGAAATCATCTGTGGTGTAACAACTATGACCAACCACGATTTACAAATCAACCTAAGGCACAAGGAACATAGTAACCAATTAACTGTTAAACTATTAATTCATTTAGATAATAAAACTATTAAACCCTCAACCATTAATCTTGCGCAAGACATTAAACTATTACACAAATAAACCATAAACCATTAATTGTTAGTCGTTATGAATAAGTGCAAATGAGCGAACTATTACCATTGCAATTAATCAAAAATCTATTACCATTGCAACAATTAATCTATTGTGGCATAATTTAAGGGACTGATATATAGGTCTGATAAATAAACAATTTCTATATATAAAAACAATTAATCTATTGGTTGCAAAAGTTGTAAGACTCATATATAAAACAATTGACATATAAAAACAATTAATTTATTTTTGTTTTAGAGAAGATTCCACTTGATCTATGCTTGCAATATGGGCGATTCTACATTCCAAAACGTTTTATTTAAGAGAATATATAGGACTGGTAAATCAACAATTTTTATATATAAAAGAATTAATCTATTGGTTGCAAAAGTCATAAGACTCATATATAAAAAAAATTGACATGTAAAAAAAATTAATCTATTTTTATATTAGAGAAGATTCCACTTGATCTATGCTTACAATAAGCATGATTCTACATTCCAAAACGTTTTATTTAAGAGAAAATTTATTCATGATCTATGGATGTAAGAGCCACGTTTTTGCATTATTGAAAATGTTATAATTAAGAGAAAATTCATTCATGATCCGTGGATGTAAGAGACACATTTTTGCATTCCTAAAAGTGTTTTAATTAAGAGAAAATTCATTCATCATCTGTGGATGTAAGAGCCATGTTTTTACATTCCTGAAGATGTTTTATCTAAGAGAAAATCCATTCATGATCTTTGGATGTAAGAGCCAAGTTTTTGCATTCCTGAAAACATTTTAATTAAGATAAAATTCATTTATGATCTGTGGATGTAAGAGCCACGTTTTTGCATTCCTAAAAACGTTTTAATTAAGAGAAAATTCATTCATGATCTGTGGATGTAGGAGCCATGTTTTTGCATTCCTGATTTTTTTTTAATTAAGATAAAATTCATTCATGATCTCTGGATATAAAAACCACGTTTTTTCATTCCTGAAACGTTTTAATTAAGAGAAAATACATTCATGATCTCTCGATGTAAGAGCCATGTTTTTGCATTCCTAAAAACGTTATATTAAAGAGAAAATTCATTCACGTTCTGTGGATGTAAGAGCCACGTTTTTGCATTCCTGAAAATGTTTTATTTAAGAGAAAATTCATTCATGATCTTTGGATGTAAGAGCCACGTTTTTTCATTTCTGAAAACATTTTAATTAAGATAAAATTCATTTATGATATGTGGATGTAAGACCCACGTTTTTGCATTCCTAAAAACGTTTTAATTAAGAGAAAATTCATTCATGATCTGTGGATGTAGGAACCATATTTTTGCATTACTGAAAACTTTTTAATTAAGAGAAAATTCATTCATGATCTCTCGATGTAAAAGCCACGTTTTTTCATTCCTAAAAATGTTTTAATTAAGAGAAAATGCATTCATGATCTCTCGATGTAAGAGCCATGTTTTTGCATTCCTGAAAACGTTATATTTAAGAGAAAATTCATTCATGTTCTGTGGATGTAAGAGCCATGTTTTTTCCTTCTTAAAAACGTTTTATTTTAGAAAAAAATCATTCATGATCTATGGATGTAAGAGCCATGTTTTTGCATTCCTAAAAATATTTTATTTAAGATAAAATCCATTCATGATCTGTGGATGTAAGAGCCACGTTTTTGCATTCCTGAAAACGTTTTAATTAAGAGAAAATTCATTCACGATCTATGGATGTAAGAGCCACGCTTTTGCATTCCTGAAAACGTTTTAATTAAGAGAAAATTCATTCATGATCTCTCGATGTAAGAGACACGTTTTTGCATTCCTGAATTTTTTTAATTAAGAGAAAATTCATTCATGATCTCTCGATATAAGAGGCACGTTTTTGCATTCTTGAAAACGTTTTAATTAAGAGAAAATTCATTCATGATCTATGGATGTAAAATCCACGTTTTTGCATTCTTGGAAAGGTTTTACTTAAGAGAAAATTCATTCACAAGAAGGCACAAATAGTAATCATTCAACAACGAATCAATCAACAACGCAGAGATACTCATTCAGAAAAATGCAATGATTAATCATCGAGAAGACACAAATATTTATCATTCAAGCACATAAACTTATCATAAGAGGAAAACAGATAGATAAGTAAGGGATAGATAGTTGGAGGAAAATTATCCTTCACTTATTATCCATACAGAGGAAGGAAGGGCATTTGAATCGATAGGTCTTTAAACACCTAAGTGACGACCGTCGATTCAGATCCTCTCTCACTGCTCAGGCAGAGACTAATAACTTAAGGGATAAGAGACATAAGATAAAAAAAATGATTTTTCTTCGTATTACTCAATAAAAACAAACGCAGAGAATTCATTGCAATCATGGGTTGGGTTTTCCATGGGAAACCAATTCAAAATACAATGAGCATAACGCAGGGATGACTTTAAGTTCTTTGATCATAAAACATTGGGCTCATCAATATAATTGTTGAAGATAAAAATGAAATCGTTGGATAGTGGTACGTTAAATAAAACATAATCTTTAACATAGTAGAAGTACATTACAGAAGGTGCAGGAACAATAATTAAACTACCATTCAATACAAATTTACACATGCGTACCATAACCAAATGCGAAATCTATGATTCTTTGTCCCTCACACATTATGTCCAACTCCCGCTTGTCGATCGATGTGACCTCACCGGTATCTCCCAGCCAACGCTAGGGGTAATCTTCTTCCCCCTAATCCCCCCAAGCCGCAAAGGGGCCATGCACACAATACGAGATAATTCTAGCACCCAACATTTCTCGAAAGGTCGAACTACCACCCGTTACCCGAGTTGGGTATCTCAACTCCCATAAGAGAAAGTTCAGTCAAGGTAAAATTTCAGCAGTGTAATGTTACGCAAAAATATGAGATATCCATACTCTTTCTCCTCCATCCTTTTTATAGAGTTTTCAAGTAATTATTTTACCAAATTCTCATTAAATTCATTTTTCATTTAATTAATTTTGAAAAAACCTCCCCCGTACACATGTCGCCTCATCCCCTAGTTGCACCAGAAAATCAATTTTATTAATTAATTAATTATTCTTATTTCTCTCACCCACCAAGAGCATTCCTAAAAAGGCTCCTTGGTGTCCCAATAATCCCTTACAATTCTTAAATGAATTACTCCTTACTTAATTCCTAGTTGAGTTCATAATTAGAAAGTCCCAAAGGCAAGATTCCTTACTAAGTTGACATTCAGATTTTTCCTTAAGTTTCTCTTTTTATTTATTTTTCCTTTTTTCTTTAAGTTTTTGTTTTCTTTAAGTTTTTTTTTTCTTTTAAGTTTCCCTCTTTTTCCTTTTTAACTAAAAATCAATTTAGCAAGTGTAGATAAAACAACCATTTACCCTTTTTCCTTTTTAATTAAAAATTAAGTATAGATAAAAAATAACCATTACCCCTTTTTAAAAGTTAATCATCCATTATAATTTTGACTTGAATAAAGAATTTGAATTTTTTACCCCCCTTCTTGTTACATCTTTATTTATTATTATTATTTTTTTGACCACATGTTCTACTTAGACCTAGGTTTTAATTTCACTAGGCTCAGCAACATTTTGTTTTAATAGGGAAAAATAGTTTTTAAACATTACTTATCACATCATTCATTTTAAGACCAACTAGGTTTATTAACTTACTAGTTAAAATCGCGACGTTCCCTTCAGGACGCACTATGTGCTCCAAGGGTGTCACTCGTCTCTTTCTGCTTTCCTTGTGCGACGTTACCTTCAAGACGCACTACATGCTCCAAGGGTGCCACTCGCCTCTTTCCAGTTTCATTGCATGGCGTGCCCTTTAGGATGCACTACGTGCTCCAAGGGTGCCACTTGCCTCTTTCCATTTTCCTTCCGCGACCTGCCATTTAGTACATACTACGTACTCCAAGGGTGCCACTCACCTCTTAACTGACTTTGGTAGACGTCAAAACACTAGAGTCAATACTCCACCAGGTGATCTTGTGGCAGACTAAGGGACTCTAAGAAATAATGTCCCTGCCTTATTGTGCGCCCCTTAGAATCATCATTAGTGAGAGCCACAGTATTCCCTCATGGCATCGTGGGTATTCTTGAAATAGGTAATCATTAACCTACAGTTCGAGCCATGATGAGAGTGCTAGTAGGCTATGGAAGGGCTGCTACCACACCTCTCCCTCAAGTATTTGGTTTTCATGCATGACCCATCTACTCCACATGTGAGTCTCATCGGCAAGCTATCATAAACATGCATCCATCAATGAATCATGTCAACAATAATAATCAATCATCATAACATCTAATCATATGTACATATGTCATACGAACAACATTCAAAACCCAATAGTCCACTCCCTGACTTGATCCGAAGTCCAAGGGGTTTCATCAATGCCTCTGCATCCTCAATGTCCAAAGGCATGCACACTCAGGAGAACCCAGTCAATAGCACCTGTCTATTTGAATACAAAAAAATAACATATCAACATATCCATAATATCTCATAATCATAATCAAACGACCAATAGTATAATAATCCGGATCACTTGCAAGCAAGTGTCCTCAAAGAATAAGTTTTCTCAGTGCACGCAAGAGTGGGATGTTACATACACCCCCTCTTGGTTTAAACTTTGTCCAAAATTTTCACAGTATATAGGTGTCAAAATAAAGTGTATCACAATATCATAAGTCTATGTATCAAACAAAAATGGAAACTGTTGGCACATATATCATATGCATCCTCCCAGGTCGACGAGTGCAGACTATAATTGTCCCACTCAACCTTGACGTGATCTACTGTTCGATGTCGTAGTTTTCAAATGCAATGGTCCAAGATGCAGATTGGCTCAGCCATGAGCACACCCTTGTCAAATAAATGCAAGGAACTCATGTCAATAACATCTATAAGATCACTAATATAATGTCTCAAAACAGATATGTGAAAAACATCATGCATACGCCTCAAAGAATCAGGCAAGGATAGTCAATAGGCCATGTGCACCGTCTTTTCCACAATCTCGAAAGGTCCCATGAACCTAGGAGAGAGCTTAGCACCCTTTCCAAACTTGATCGAACTCTTATGTGGTTTCACCCGCAAGAAGACTCGATCGTCAACCTCGTAACTATGGTCGACACTATGCACATCGACATAACTCTTCTGCCCATATCAACTCAAAGGCATCTGACATGGTCGCCCATAAAGAAACTCGAAAGGCACCATCTTAATGGTGCTTTGATAACTTTTGTTATATGCGAATTATACCAGTGGCAAGAATTCCTCCCAACGCTTATGTTGGCCCATCAGGTACATACGCAACTTGCTGGTTTGGTTTGTTTGTTCGTTATGCCTATCTGTCTCTGGGTGATACACGGTAGTAAAGTTAAATTGGGTTCCCAATGCCTCTTGGAAAATAGTCCAAAATAGTCCATTAAAGACCAATGCTCGATCGGATATAATCATCTTAGGCACATGATGCAGCTTCACAATCTCACTGATGAAAACTCTAGCTATGTTAGGTGCCTGATATGTCGTATGCACAAGAATAAAATGAGTAGTCTTCGTTAGAGTCTCGACTACCATAAAAATCGAGTCGTGTCTCCTTGCCGTCAGTGGAAATCCAACAATGAAATCTATCGAAATGACCTCCCATTTCGATTATGGAATAGCTTGTGGATGTAGTAATCCTGCAGGATGTTTATGTTGAGCCTTCACGTGCTGACATTCTAGACATCTTTTCACGTAGTTGACTATGTCTGACTTCATCCCTTCCCGAAGAATAAGGGTTTAAGATGTGCCCTCATCTTCGTGACTTCTGGGTGAGCCATGTATACTGCTCTATGATCCTTATTTAGGATCAAACTCCTCAACTCATCATTGTGGGGTACATAAATTCGACCTTTAAATCTCAATAATTCGTCATTGTTCAAAGTAAATCCTTCAAATTTTGGTGCCATCATTGTGTTTTGTCCGATAAAATAATCGACCTCTTTGTACGAGTTATCGTCGCACTGTAAAGTTATAATATTTTCACATAGATTCGTCTAAAAAGGCGTCACCGAAAATATGTGCGATCTCCGACTCAACGCATCATCCACTCTCTTCACTGTTCCCTTTATGTACGTAATCTCGTAATAATACTCGCTAAGCAATTTCGACCAATGTCGTTGTCATGCACTCAAGATGCTTTGCATAAAGATATGTTGTAAGCCACAGTGGTCCGTTTTTAGTTCAAATTTTCATCCAATGAGGTAGTGTCTCCAAACTCTCAAGGCATAAACAATGGCTATCAACTCCAAATCATGCATCGCATAGTTCTCCTCATGCCTTCTCAAATTTCTCAAGATGTAAACGATCACTTGACCGTCTTGCATCAAGACTCTCCGTAAGCCTTCCTTGGATGCATCAGTGCATACCAATAAGTCCACGTCCATGTTAGGGACCTTTAGTATCGGTGTGGTTGTCAACAACTCCTTGAGCCTATGAAATTCTTCCGTGCATTTCTTGGTCCAAACAAAATTCTTGTTCTTCTTCTGCAATTCCGTGATCAGATTTGCTATCTTCGAAAAACCCTCGACAAATTATCGATAGTATCGTGCTAAACCCATGAAGATACACACTTATGGGACATTCATCGGCGTAGACCATTCCATAATAGCCTCGACCTTTGTTGGATCCATGGTGATACCTTCTTCGGAGATGACATGCCCTAATTAGTGAATCTTTGAGTCATAAAACGAGTATTTAGACAATTTACCATATAATTTGTTCTCTCACAAACACTATAGTACTAGGAGCATGTGCACATCGTGATCCTCCATCGCTTGAGATTAAATAAAAAATCGTTAATGAATACTTGGATGAACTTATTTGTGACATCCCCCAAAAATAAAATATTTTTATTTTTGTGTGCTGGAAATTTATTTCCGTTTTTGGCAAATTTGAATCTGGAAAAGTTTTGCCATTTATGGCAACTCCAAATTTCGAATTTAATAATTGTATTTAATTATTGTGAATGTTGGGCAGAGATATGTTTGGAATCAACTAACTATTTGACTATGACACTTTTATCACAACAAAATATTTATATTAACTGTAGGAGGACAAATGGAACAACCATGTTAAAAATCAGTTGACCATGGCTCCATGAGTTGGGAACAAGTTGGAAATGCCTCTGGGATGATGATTACAAGTGGAAAATCAGAGATTTGGCCACTGGAAGCCCTTAAAAATCAAGGATTAAGAAAGCTGCGAAAATCCCCAAAGGAGGGAAAATACTTGGGCAAAAAGAAATGGATAAATAGCATATGCGAGGAGGAAAGACGTTGCCAAGTATGCGGGGAAAGGATTTCTGAGATTTATTACTATTATGAACACTGTGGATTGAGTGTGAGGAACGAGGAGCTTGCTGAAACAGAATCGCCTTGCTATTATGAGCACTGTTGAGTAAGTTTGAGGCAAGAGGATAACTATTGGAATTGAAGGACATTGCTGAGGAGGAGTTTCCAAGTTCGCCCTCATCGATTCATGGTCAAGCTAGGGGGTGAACCAGGCCAGTGACTTTGGCTGCCCTGTTCTACGGTTGGGAGGAACGTGGTTGTCCCCTTTGTCTTCCCACAGACTGGATTCATATATGTTGATCTACCCATCTCTATTATGAATGGTTATGTTTTTATTTTGATGTCATATTAAATCAAAATTCGAATGATGTCCATTCTTTGTCTGAATGATTTTTCTGATGCATTGTATTGATTAAATTGAAACTGTAACGTTTTCCATTTTGTTTGTTGTGGGGAATATATGTGAAGGAATTCTGTAATTATATTTCTATAAGTAAGTAAGGAAAGGAGGGGATTAATGTCAATGAGGCAGATCCTCTCTGTAGATAAATCCCCAAGAAACCAAACTCAGATCCCTTGGAACATCATTTATGATGACCAATCTTTGATGGAATGATATTCTTAATCATGTATTTACATATATGCACAGATCTAGTACTATTGACGTTTAATGCTTTGATTAAAAGAGGCTCTAAGTGAATATTATAGAATTTACCTTATACAGAAAATTTTATCCTTTGTGCCCTTCTGTGCGTATAAACTCATAAGTTTAGATTTTTGGAATTTTGTCAGGTAAATGGATATAGAATCCTTCTACCCCTATTGTTTTCATAGAACGAAAGTAAGAATACCAATACAAGGCAAAATTCTTAGAGCTATGAAAATAATGTGAATTTCGGCTTTCGGGACTTGCTGGTTACTTTTATGCAAAGTTCCCTTGCTTTTCCAAACCCCAAATCCAAAAATCCCGAAGCATTGGTCCCACACCCTTTCACCTTTTGGCATTCGAGAGTTGTTATGTGTTGTTGTTTGGCTTTTGAAACCCTGAAACCCTGAATCCCAAAATCCCGAAGCGTTGGTCCCACATCCTTTCACCTTTCGACATTTCGGGAGTGGTTATGTGTTGTTGTTTGGAATTTGAAACCCCAAAACCCCGAATCCAGAAATACCAAAGCGTTGGTACCACATCCTTTCACATTTCGACATTCAGAATTAGTGGTGTGTTGTTGTTTGCTTTTTAAAACCCCAAAACCCCGAACCCTGAAATCCCGAAATGTTAGTCCATGTTCCTTTTCGAAATTTCGAGAATTGTTTGTGTTTGATGTTTTAGCTTTTGAAGTCGCAGGATTCTGAATCTCGAAATCCCAAAATGTGGGCCCCACCTCTCCTTTTATCATTTTGGAAGTTGTGTAATGATGACGTTTGGGCACTGGAACTCACGAAGTCCTGAACCCCGAAACCCCAAAATGCGGGTCTCACCTTTATTTTTTCGCATTTCGAAAGTTTGCATATGTTTTTGTTTGGGTACTTGAGCTCATGAAATCTCAAACCCTGAAACCCCAAAATGCGGGGCCCACTTTTCCTTTATCGCATTTCAGAAGTTTTCATATGTTGTTGTTTGTGTACTTGATCTCACGAAATCCGAACCCTGAAACCCCAAAATGCGGACCCCACTTTTCCTTTTCGCATTTCGGATGTTAGTATATGTTGAAGTTTGGGACACTTGAACTCACGAAGTTCCGAACCCTGAAACCCCGAAGCGTTAGTCCATCCTTCCCTTTGTTTCACATTTCAGAGGTTTGTATCTGTTGATATTAGCTGTTGTATTCACAAATTTCCGAACTCCGAAATCCCAAAATGTTGGTCACTTTTCGTGATTTCGGAAGTTGTTGTGTGTTGATGTTAGCTGTTGTATTCGTGAAATCCCAAAATGATGGTCACTTTTGGCGATTTCGGGAATTGTTGTGTGTTGATGTTGGCTGTTGTACTCGGAAAATCCCGAACTCCGAAATCCTGACATGCCGGTCACTTTTCGCGACTTCGGGAGTTGTTGTGTGTTGATTGGAGAATCTTTCCCCTATTAGAGGTATGGAAGTAACCGACTTGTTTACAAATCTCTTTTATAGTTAAACCTGTGCTGGTGTTATAGACATCATCAAATAAGAAAATATCGGTATTTTTCTTACAAGACTTTAAATAACATTGAAGGGAGGAGTATACACTCATTGTATCATCGAGTAGGAAGTTTTAAGTTGCATAGTAAAGACAATCAACGACAGTAAGGTCTCTAACAAACTTTCATACTCAAGCTTTATAACAGAATAATTAATTGCTTGAATCTCAAAACTATGCAAGGAAAATTGTACAAAATTTATTTTTATTTTTTTACAGTTTTTGAGGTACATTACATTATTGAAGTATTCGTGGAACACCCTGTTCATCAGACTTGTCAATACCCCAGGGGTGTTTGTGAGTCCAAAAGGTAAAATAGTAAACTTGTAATGTCCAAACCTCATCTTAAAGGTGGTCTTAGGGACTTCATCCTCCTTGATTTGTAACTGGTGATACCCTGATCTCAATTCGATCTTTGAAAACATCATCGCACCTTTCATCTGATCAAACAAATCATCAATCCCTAGCAATAGATAATGATTCTTGATGTTTCCTTGTTTAATTGATGGTAGTCAAAGCAGAGTCTCCATGACCCATCCTTATTCCATATGAAAATAACAGGTGCACCCCATAGTGGCTCACTTGGACGTATAAGTCCTAGGTCCAGTAGCTCCTTCAGTTGCATTTTCAACTCGTGTAACTACGGGGTCGACATCCAATAAGGCGTTCTTGCTATCGGTTCAGTCTTTGGTTTTAGGTCTATGGTAGATTCCAATTCCCTCTCCCAAGGCATCCTAGGTAACTCCTGAGGAAAGACGTCTGCAAACTCTCTTACCACCAAAATGTGATATATACCTTTCGCTACTCCCTTCTCGTTTAACACAAGGATTGTATAAAGATTACATCCCTTGTGGATGCTCTTCCGTAGTTGCAAATAAGATATGAACCTCAGGTAAACTCTATGGTTCTGACCTACAATCATGCATCTATGTCCCTCATCACTGACCAATCTCAATTGTTTCATCTTACAGTTGAGTATCGCCTCATACGATTCCACCCAGTTGTTAGGCAAAAATATTGTCGTTTAATTCCGTTGTAGTATTTGCCCAACCATTTAATTTGTCAATCCGAGGTTCGTGGTCTTATGAAGCACACACACTATATATGCAGGACTGAAGTAGGAATAATCTAATCTAAATTGTTGAAATGAAACTAATCTGGGAAAGCAGGAAAAATTAATCTAGGAAAGCAGGAAATTGCATAAAGGAAAAACAATACAACATGTGAAGAGTTAACGACAAATAACATATGTGAGC
>ML779250.1:1108669-1131175 GCA_009831015.1 Picea engelmannii | reverse complement strand
GGAGGAATACGACAACGATCAGTTAAACCACACAAATTGACGATGAACACAACGCATGCAGATCAGGTAACAGACAACGACAATCCAACATACTATCACATCATCCAACTGGTTGAAACATGTGATAATGAGTTAGAAAAATAAAATGGATACTTGCCCGATACAAGAAAGACAACACCTACAAGATTAATGACAACATCAACAATCCTGACACAATGACTTCGATGACCACTAACTAGAACCCTCTACTACGAGTAAAACTAATCACATTAAGGTGTTATAGAACCAAGTACCAACATCAATTATACTGAACAATATGCCCACATCGAGAAGCACAAGACTCTGGCCAGGTTATAATTCACATCTATCAATCATGGAGTGCAATGATCCCCTCATCAGGAATTATTCCATCACAAGGCGATAGGCGTGATAGTAATCATGGCACAACAAACATATCTATACCTTTAACCCAAGCAAAATCCCTCACTCTAGGAGACCGAAGTATTTGTCAACAAATACACGAAGACTATACCCAAGCACTCAAACAACAAGTCACTTAGACGAGAGGTGACATCAATCAAATTAAATTGCACAACTAACCGAAGGATTTCTTGTTTTCCTACAAGGAAATTATTTGTGGTGTAACAACTATGACCAACCACCATTTACAAATCAACCCAAGGCACAAGGCACATAGTAACCAATTAATGGTTAAACCATTAATCAATTTAGATAATAAAACTATTAAACCCTCAACCATTAATCTTTCACAAGCCATTAAACTATTACACAAATAAACCATTGACCATTAAGTGTTAATCATTATGACTAAGTTGGAATGAGTGAACTATTACCATTGCAATTAATAAAAAATCTATTACCATTGCAACAATTAATCTATTGTGAAAAAAGTTAAGGGACTGATATATAGGATAGATAAATAAACAATTGCTATATAAAAACAATTAATCTATTAGTTGCAAAAGTCATAAGACTGATATATAAAACAATTGACATATAAAAACAATTAATCTATTTTTATTTTAGAGAAGATTCCACGTGATCTATGCTTGCAATACACGCGATTTTGCATTCCAAAACATTTTATTTAAGAGAAAATTTATTCATGATCTATGGATGTCAGAGCCATGTTTTTGCATTCCTCAAAATGTTTTAATTAAGATAAAATTAATTCATGATCTATGGATGTAAGAGCCACGTTTTTGCATTCCTGAAAGAGTTTTAATTAAGATAAAATTCATTCATGATCCGTGGATGTAAGAGCCACGTTTTTTCATTCCTAAAAATGTTTTATTTAAGAGAAAATTCATTCATGATTTGTGGATGTAAGAGCCATGTTTTTTCATTCCTAAAAATGTTTTAATTAAGAGAAAATCCATTCATGATATGTGGATGTAAGAGCTAGGTTTTTGCATTCCTGAAAACGTTTTAATTAAGAGAAGCTTCTTTCATGATCTCTGGATGTAAGAACCATGTTTTTGCATTTGTGAAAATGTTTTAATTAAGAGAAAATTCATTCATGATCCGTGAATGTAAGAGCCATGTTTTTTTATTCTTGAAAACATTTTAATCAAGAGAAAAATCATTCATGATGTGTGGATGTAAGAGCCATGTTTTCACATTCCTGAAAATGTTTTAATTAAGAGAAAATTCATTCATGATCTCTGGATGTAAGAGCCATATTTTTCCATTCCTGCAAATGTTTTAATTAAGAGAAAATTCATTCACTAGAAGGAGAAAATATTAATCATTCAACAACTAATCAATCAATGATGCAGAGATACTCATTCACAAAAATGCAAGAATTAATCATCGATAAGATGCAAAGATTTATCATTCAGACGCAGAGATTTATCATAAGAGGAAAACGTAGAGATAAGTAAGTGATAGATAGATGGGAGAAAATTATCCTTCACTTATTATCCATGCACGGGAAAGGAGTTCATTTGAATCTATAGGTATTTAAACATTGGAGTGACCATCGTCGATTTGACTCCTGGACGACTGCTCAGGCATAGACTAATAACTTAAGGGATAAGGGACAGGAGATAAAAACAATAAATTTCTTCATATTAGTCAATAAAAACAAACGCAAAGAATTCATTGCAATCATGGGTTGGGTTCTCCATGGGAAATCAATTCAAAATATAGTGAGCATAAGGTTGGGATGAGTTTAAGTTCTTTGATCATAAAACGTTGGGCTCATCAAGACAATTGCTGAAGATAAAAATGAAATCGTTGGATAGTGTTACAATGGATAGAACATAATATTTAACACAGTATAAGTACATTACTGAAGGCATAGGAACAATAATTAAACTACCATTCAATAAAAATATACACATGTGTACAGTAACCAAATGCGAAAGCTCCAAGTCGTTGTTCTGCATGCACTACGTCCATCTCTCTCTTGTCGATCGATATGACCTCAGTGGTACCTCCCAACCAATGCTAGGGGTACTCTTCTTTCGCCTAATCCCCCGAGCCACAAAGGGGACACACACACAATACCATAGAATTATAGCACCCAACTCACCTCTCAAGGTCAAGCTACCACCCGTTACCCAAGCTAGGTATCTCAACTCCCACAAGAGAAAGTTCAGTCAAGGAAACATTTCAGCAGCATAACGTTATGCAAAAATATGAGAGATCCATACTCCTCCTCCTCCATCCTTTTTATAGAGTTTTCAAGTAATTAGTTTCCCAAATTATCACTAAATTCATTTTTCATTTAATTGATTTTGAAAAAACCTCCCACGTACACATGTTGCCTGATCCCCTAGTTGCACTAGAAAATCAATTTTATTAATTAATTAAATATTCCTCTTTCCCTCACCCACCAAGAGCATTCCTAAAATTGCTCCTCGGTGTCCCAATATTCCCTAACAATTCTTAAATGAATTATGCCTTAGTTAATTCCTAGTTGATTTCATAATTAGAAAGTCCCAAAGGCAAGATTTCTTACTCAACTAGACATTCAACTTTTTCCTTAAGTTTCCCTTTTTCTTTATGTTTCCCTTTTTCTTTAAGTTTCCATTTTATTTTAAGTTTCCTTTTTATTTTAAGTTTCCCCCTTTTCCTTTTTTAACTAAAAATCAATTTAACAAGTGTAGATAAAACAACCATTTACCCTTTTTCTTTTTTAATTAAAAATTAATTTATCAAGTGTAGATAAAACAACGATTTATCCTTTTTCCTTTTTAATTAAAAATTAATTTAGCCAGTGTATATAAAAAAACAGCCATCACCCCTTTTTAAAATTTAAACCTCCATTATAATTTTTACATTAATAAATAAGTTTGAATTTATCACCCCCCTTCTTGTAACATCTTTATTTATTATTATTTATTTTTTTACCACATGTTCTACTTAGATCTAGGTTTTATTTTCACTAGGCTCGGTGGCATATTTTTTTTATTAGGGAATTTTTTTTTTAAACCTTACTTATCACATCATTCATTTTAAGGCCGACTAGGTTTATTCACTTACTAGTTAAAATCATGACGTTCCCTTCAGGACGCACTATGTGCTCCAAGGGTGTCACTCGCCTCTTTTTTCTTTCCTTGCGTGATGCCCCCTTCAATATGCACTATGTGCTCCAAGGGTGCCACTCGCCTCTTTCTATTTTCCTTGCGCGACGTGTCGTTCAGGATGCACTACGTGCTCCAAGCGTGCCACTCATCTTTTTCCATTTTCCTTGCTCGACGTGCCCTTCAAGATGCACTACATGTTCCAAGGATGCCACTCGCCTCTTGACTGAATTTGGTAGACATCAAACCCTTGGAGTCAATACTCTGCTAGGTGATATTCTGGGAGACTAAGGACCTCTAAGGAATAAGGCCCATGCCTTATTACGCAACCTTTAGAATCATCGTGAGCAACTATTACAGTCTTCCCTCACAATATCATGGGTCTTTTCAAACTACGTAATCGTTAACCTATAGTTCGAGCCACGACGGGAGTGCTAGTAGGCTGTGGCAGGGCTACTGCCACACCTCCCCCTCAAGCCTCTGGTTTTCATACGTGACCCCTCTACTCCACATGTGATTCTGGTTGGAAAGCTATCGCCAGCCTACATCCATCAATGAATCATGTCAGCAATAATAATCAATCATTATAACATCTAATCATATGCACATATGTCATATCAACAACATTCAAACCCCAATAGTCCACTCCCTGACTTGATCCGATGTCCAAGCAGTTTCATCGATGCCTATGTATCCTCAATGTCCAAAGTCCTACACACTGAGGAGAACCTAGTCAATAGCACTTGTCTATGTAAATACAAAAAAATAACATATCATCATATCCATAATATCTTATAATCATAATCAAACAACCAATACTATAATAATATTAGTAATATCTCATAATTCCATTGTATCTTAGTAGTCCAACACTATCCAAATAATATCCCTCATATCTAGGTATCATCATGGTATCTTGTCTGATATTGTATTTTACTCCTTGTACCAGTCGTCATCAATATGTAATGCTAAAATATTTTCTTGAAGATTAGTCTTTAGTGGTATTACTGAGAAAATGCAAGGTCTTTAAATCAACACATTTTCTACTCTATTAATTGTTCCTTTAATATACATGATATCAAAATCGTATTCACTTAAAAGTTCTGACCAATGTATTTGTCGCACATTCAAGTCACTTTGAGTAAAAATGTGTTGCAATCCACAATGATCAGTTTTTAACTCAAATTTCCATCCGATAAGGTAATGTCTCCAAGCTCACAAGGCATAAACAATTGATATTAATTCCAAATCATGGGTTGCGTAATTTTCTTCATGCATTCTTATTTTCCTTGAAATATATGTGATAACTCTACCTTCTTGCATTAGTACTCCACCCAGTCCTTCCTTGGATGTGTCAGTACATACAAAGAATTCTTGGTCCATATCGAGAAATTTCAATATCGATGTTTTTCTTAGTAATTATTTAATCTTTTGAAATGCTACAATGCATTTCTCTGACCATACAAACTTCTTATTATTATTTTTCAATTCTGTAATTGGATTTGTTATTTTTGAAAAAACTTAAAAGAAGCATCAATAGTAACCTACTAGTCCCATACAACTATGTACATATTGTATGTTTTTTAGTGTTGGCCATTCCATAATAGCCTCTACCTTTCATGGATTCACAAAGATACCTTCTCCAGAAATGTTGTGTCCCAAATAGTGAATCTTCGTCTCATAAAAAGATAACTTTGACAATTTTTTGTATAACTTTTTTTCTCTTAAACACTGCAGAACTAATCTCAGGTGTTCATCATGTTCTTGTTTCATCTGAGAGTAAATCAATATATCGTCAATAAATGCATGTATGCACTTTTCCAAGTACTCGTTGAATACCCCATTCATTAAACTCATAAATATGCGTAGGAAACTTGTCAATCCAAATGGTAACACAACAAATTTGTAATGTCAAAATCTAGTCTTAAACTTTATTTTAGGAATGTCTTCCTCTTTTATTCGCAACTGGTGATATCTTGATCTCAAATCAATCCTTGAAAATATGGTCGCTCCATTCATTTAATCAAATAAGTCATCAATTCTTGATAACGGGTATTGATTCTTGATCGTGGCTTTGTTTAATTGACGATAGTCAATACAAAGTCTCCACGATACATCTTTCTTTCTTACAAAAATTACGAGTGCACCCCAAGGTGATACACTTGGATGTATAAGTCTCAAATCCAATAACTCCTTTAATTACATCTTTAACTCTTGCAATTAAGGTGTCTACATATGATATGGCATTTTAGAAATTGATTCTATTCCTAGTTTTACATGTATAGTAAATACCAATTCTCAATTTGGCATTAAACTCGATAGTTCTTCATGAAAAACATCGACCAACTCTGATACTACCAGAAATTATTCCAATCTTTTTGCATCACCTTTTTCATTAAGTGCTAATATGGCATACAACTTACATCCCTTGCACATTTTTGTCTGTAATTGTAGGGAAGAAATAAACCTTAGTGATACTCCTTGGTTTCTTCCTACAATTACTCTACTCTGTCACAAATCATTAGTGAAGTTTAATCTCTTAGTCTTGCATTTAAGTATCGCATCTAGTGCAATTATAACCAATCCTTTCCAATCACAATATTGTAGGATCCCAAGGTTGTGACATAAAGTTTTATACTTGCAACAAAATAACACAAATTAATGTTACAATCCTTAACTTTTCCTCCAACTTTTTGCTTACCACCACATTCCATTTATACATATCTAAACTCATCTTGTGCGAATTCCTTCACCTTAATTGTTTTAAGTATAGCACTAGATACAAAACTCTCAGTAGCTCCTCGATCTATCAAAACAATAAACTGTGGATATTCTATCATACCTGAAGTCTCAAGAACTGTGGACTGATGTTCATCCTGACAATTATTCACCGCTGCATGAATCCTATGGGCCTTGCCCAAATATCCCACTTTTGTCTATCATGTTGATCCAACATCCCTTTTGTTCTCAATAGGATAATATCTCTGATAATTCGACTCTCTACAAGTCCAACATCCAATATTAGAGTCAATGCTCCTAGACCAAGTGGAAGAATCTCTTGGTATAGGGTTATGAGGTACTGGTTTTTTTTGCACAACACATCTATGTTGTTTCTACCTATCATGACACAATTTTGGTTGCAATGGTGCTCTATAGAGAGTCCTCTGACTTGTATTTGGTCTACATGGTGTAGAAAATACAGGTCCTCTAGGTGTATCATGGTTCCCAAGATTGTATCTAACAAGTGTATGTTGTTGTGACACTCTAAGTGGTGTATTTGTTATCTTCCTAGAAGGAGTCCTACCGTGACCCTAACTTTCCAACTCTTCTTTCGTGATAAAATATTTTGTATTGCATCTTGCAAAGTATGAGGCATCAAAATCCTCACATTAACATGAATGTTGAAGTTGAGACAAAAAACAATTGTAGTAACCTTTAATTTTTCAGTGTTCATATGGAGAGCATATTTGATAAAATACATAAACCTAGACTCATACTCAGTTACTATATGAATAATCTGTCATAAGGAATTGAATTCATTAAGTTGGCATTTAGTGAACTCATCATATAGGTACCTCTCTCGAAATCATTCCTTGAACAATTCCCAAGCCATGTCTTCAACAACCATATTCAGTTGTGGCAAGCGTGTCTTCCACCAAAGAAGTGCACTCCCTTTAAGTTTAGAATAAATCCATGTGGGACTTCATATTGGAGGTATAATCACACAAAGAAAATCATATTTTCATATTCTGCAACCATGCTTCGATGGTTAAACAGTCCTTGGAACCTTAGAACTCAGAAAATTTTACCTTCTCGAGTTCTCTATGAACACTACCACTCACTAGAGGATGGTGAGACAAAACCTAATTGGGAATAAAATCCCTTCCCTCATCATGATCAAGGATATTTATTAGGGCCTTTGACAGCCTCTGAAAACAATTCATCATACAAATGAAATCGTCCACTTTAACTTTCTCTTGCTTCATAGTTTTCCCTTCTTCGTGTGGAGCATATCCCTCAGGTGTGGATGTACCTGGAGGAGGCATACCTCTGCCTCCCACACCCTGATGTCTACTCATTCTCCATCTTATAACCATGACACCTCCATAAAAAAAATTCAAATGATATTAGCGATATATCATAATTTAAACAAAATGACATTGGGCGTCATAATGAGTCATGTGTCAGAGAGTAGAACCCTTTTCTGATATCATATGTAACAACCCACTAATAACGAAACAATGAGAAGTAAGCAATTTAAAAAATGTAAATTAAGTCATAATATAGGCATAGTGTAAACTTTATATATTTTATGCATGTAACTAACCTCTATGACAATACTCAACGAATAAGATAATATACAAAAGTTATTTTTTCATTTTTTCTTTTTTTCTTTTAAAACCATCCTGTAATCTTAACAAGATGCAACTAAACCCAATATAACCATGTATTAGAGTAATATAAACCACCTACAAAAAATGTACTATTCCATTCATTGTAACATCGAGTTCCATTGATCATATTTTATACACTAACTTATTCTTTGAGGACACTTGCAACTAAGTGATCTGGTTAAAACATGGTACATTGTGATTATGCTTTTGTTTATGACTATGTTGTGTTGATTTTTTATAATTATATGTCATTTTTATTTATGTATGGTATTGGCATGTATTATGATGAGGTTCTTGAGTGTCGAGGAAACGTGACAAGGTGAGGATGCATATGGCATCAACAAACTTTCTTGGACTCCAGATTGAGTCAGGGAGTGGACTTTTAATTTGTTTCAGTACTTGATTTATACGCATATATATTTGATAATAATTTAGTATGGATTTCATGTATATGGATCATTGACATTATTTATTTCAATGGATGTAGACATGGTGACGCTTTCTAATCCCACACACATATGGACCATATATATTTGATAATAATTTAGTATGGATTTCATGTATATGGATCATTAACATTATTTATTTCAATGGATGTAGACATGGTGACGCTTTCTAATCCCACACACATATGGACTAAAGGGGCAATACACAAATACCAGACATATGATGGAGAGGTGTGGAAGCATCCCTGTCACAACCTACTAACACTCCCTTCATGACCTAAATTGAAGGTTAATGATTGCGTTCTTTTGAGAGGTTCATGATGTCGCGAGGGAAAACTAATACAGCCATTCAAGAGGATTATTGAGGGGCATGCAATAAGGAATATACCTTATTCCTCAACAATCCCTTAGTCTCACAGAAGGTCGACCAGTGTAGTGTTGACTCCAAGTGTCCGAAAAAATTCCAAACTAGTCAATGGGGAGTGGCACCCTTGGAGCATGGAAGTGCATCTTGAAGGGAATGACGTGTAAACAAAATTGTGAGTCAATAAAAATCTAGAATTCCGAGAAAATAAAATAAATTCTTAGACCATGTTATAAAAGAGTATACAATTTATTATTAAATTATACACTAGAAATCTAACAAGGAGTCTAAGTCTAGATGTTTGAATAAATAAAACATTAAATGGGTTAAGGGAATATTGGTAAATAAACATTAGAAAATAAAGAATATGAATAAATTTAATATATATGCACATGTGTAAATGATATTAATAAAAGGGAATTTTTAATTGAAAATAAATCATTAATGAAAGAATGGGTTGTTAACTTAGAGTAAAATCCTAAGTGAATTAAACCACTAAATCCTAAGTAAGAGAAGGGTACTAATCAAACTCAAAATGAAATTTAGTTAGGGGAAATAATAAAAGAGAGATTGAGGAACTAAGACACAACTAGAATGAAAAATACTAACTCATTGTGGGTGTAAAGGAAAATGCTTAATTAATTAAATTAAAAATGGATTTAACATATACAACTTGGGGACAGTGTGACATGTGTTGTGGGTGAACAATATTTAATTTAATTATTAAATGATTAGCTAATTCTGCATGACATGACATGTTTCAGGGTAAATTACCTAATACTGGATGAATGAAATGTTGATGAAATTTTGATTGAGCGAGTTTACTTGTGTGAGTTGGGTTCAAGCTTGTGAAAGAAGTTGAAGTCTCTCCCTGCCAGGGAAAGCTTGTGCTATTGAGTTACGGTTTTATGTGTTTGGTTTGTTTATGGCTCAGGGGATAAGCATGAATTACCCCTAGCGTTGGTTGGGAGGTACCAATGAAGTCTCTGAATTGGAAAGCAAAGGAAAGGAAGTTGTGTAAGATTGGGATTGAAGATCAACATATAACTTAGACCATTTCGGTTATGGTATTTTATTTAGTTGGATTGTGAATTGAAATGTTGTTTTGTAACCAATATGTATGGAATAATGTTTGACTATTCATATATGTGAATTGGCTTGCTCGTTTGTAAATGATATACAATTTATTCTGTTACATTATTTTCATATTTGCATATACAATGTTGGGAAAATATCAATTATGAAAATGAGTAATACAATCATGGATCGGGTTAGATATGAACTATTTTATTGACTTGGATTTTGATTCATTAGTTGTTGTATATATTCATATCACTGTAGTCTGTGTGGTAAATCACTTACTGTGTACAACACTGAGTTTCAAAATTGTAACTTCAGTAAATCTGATTTTCAAACCTTCCAGTATTAAATATATATTTGTTGGGCATTGATAACAAAATAAAAAATTTCATTTTATTTCCTTCCTTCTAAATTGGAAGTGCTGAAGTATTACCTACACCTTTTCTAGATATTATTGCTTATTCATCACCACTCATCAATCTAATATGTAAGATAAATGTGTAAGAAGTGCGTGTACAACTAATACAATCGATCAAAGCTCGATATAGAGCACCCTCGTATCTATATTTTATGTAGTTGTTTTCATATATGCATTTCCTCCTTGATCCTTGTGAGACTGACGTATTGGAAGGATCTAAACTTGGGACTGAGGAGGAGAATCATCTCTCTCACTCTTCTAGACAGAACAACCTTATCTATTTGTATCGTGGAAGCTTTTGACAAAAGAATTAGTTACCTTTTTAAAACTTCTCCTTGTGGTCAACTCAGAACTTAAGCAAGATACCAATATTTGTACTTATAGTTGGGCATGTCTACTTTCACATGATTACAGGATAGCTGTGTGAGAACTTAAACCTCTTTTGATCTCTTTCGCTTGATAATACAAGACATATTCTACTATCCCAACGTCTCCACTAGTTCAGATGGCGATCTTCTTCCTTTACCTTACTAAGGTTTTTCATTTTTAGAGTGATGAGATTTTACCTCCTCTAAACAACGTCATCGTTACCATCTCTGTTATCGACTTAGACTGTAGGGGCTAATGCTTCATGCATCGGAGAATTTGAAATATATAACTGTAAATCAAGAAAGCGTTATGGAAAGGTCCAATTGCAGACTCATTGGGAGGTCGAACCCTCATATTAATCGAGACAACATATCCTATTCTTCCACTTGAAATAATATGTAGAGAAAGAAACGATCATCCTTGCATATTTGAACATCATTTATTAGTAGCTATCGTTTATGTGATAGAAGGATGCAAACGGTCTCCCTGTTAAAATATTTCGATAATAATCATTACTCTTACTAAGAGATCCAGTAGAGACACATGTTAACACCCCTCTAGTGGCACAATATTTCTACGAACTCTTCCATAGGTATGTTTACCACTTGTTGATATTTCACGAACTCTTTCGAGCGCATCATGCTATTTGGTGTCACTGCGTGCGAAGATTTCATTTATTTTAGAAAAAAATTATTGTAACTGATCTTTGTATCTTAGCACTATCATTTTGTTTTTAAAAGGTTAATTGGGTGTCTCAAATTATGCTCTCTTACTAACTTATAGTTATTAAATTGGTTATTACTTATTGATCTATGTTAGATAATATCTACTAGTAGATGATTGGAGCAGTATTACTTAAGGGACTTATTTCTACAAATTTAAATGTACACTAATTACCCTAATAACAAGTAACAATGTTAATAAGTTCTTTAATGAATCCCTTATTTATTGTTCGTTGTCGAATTCTTTACATGATTGTAATATTTTCATAGTTATGAATCCCTTATTTATTGTTCGTTGTCGAATTCTTTACATGATTGTAATATTTTCATAGTTATAAAAGTATAAATTTATAAATTTAAGAAAAAATTTCATTGTGCTTCTACTTACCTAATTTATAGCAAAAATATTGAAGGTATGTTACAGGTTCCACTCTGACTTCAATTTCTTGTGTTTAATTGAAGATGAATACTAATATAAATTTTATTTGTTCCATGGAAGGTATAATGGTTAGAGGATGGAGACTGAGTAGGCATACTGCGGAAGGGAGAGGAATTCCTCCTCCAAGTACGTCAACACCCAAGGGGGAGGGAGAGGAATTTCTCCTCCAAGTACGTCAACACCCGAGGGATCTACTCGACTAGTAGAAGGGCAAGATAATGAGCAAGAGCAAGTTGTAGTGGGCTAGTAGTGGGAATGATGAGGTCTTTTTAGAGGATGTTTGAGGCATTGATAAAATGCCTTGACCACGATGATGGAAGGAAGTATGTTCCCAATGAAGGTTTTCAACACCCTCCTATGGTGAGTGGTAATGTTCATGGAGACCTTAAGAAGGAAAAATTTCCCAAGTTCATGGGTTCTACGAAGATTTTAGCCACCAAATCTTGGTTGGAGAATATGGAAATGTGTTTTGTATTGCACGATTATACCTCCAACATGAAGGTCCACATGGTGATATTTCAATTGAAAGGGAGTGCGCGTATTTGGTGGAAGACACTCTTACCATAGTTGAACATAGTTGTTGAAGACATGTCATGGGAATTAGTTGAGGAGCAATTCCGGGAGAGGTACTTTCCTGATGAGTTCATTGAGCGTCAGGTAAATGAATTCAATGTTTTATGATGGGGTTTTCGTATAATACCTGAGTATGAGGCCAGGTTCATGGAGTTTCTAAGATACGCTTCACTTCTGAACACTAAGAAATTAAAGGTTAACAAGTTTTTGTTTGGTCTCAAATTAAACATTCGTGCTAAGGTGAGGACCTTTATGCCTCAAAATTTGCACAATGTAGTACAGAAAGATTTTATTGCTAAGGAAGAGTTGAACAATGGAGGTCAAGGTAGGGCTCCTTCCTAGAATATAGGATAGACACCGCATCAAGAACCACAACAGAAGACACCTGTTAGGAAGACCTGTGGGCATCATCATACACCCATAGGATCTGTATTTTCTACACCACATAGACATATGATCAGTCAGAGGACTTTGTATAGAAAAACACCACAGAAGCATCATCCTCAACAACATAAACATTCTAGATATTTTTCGCAGAATAGATCGGGGCCTTAGAACCCTAGACCAATAGACCCTTCCTTTGGGACTAAGAGCATCATTCCTAAGAACAGATTTTGGACTTGTGGTGACCCACAATACTCGAGAGATTTTCCTATTGAGAAGGCAAGAGCTTCCAAATCAACATGATAGACAACAATGGGATATTTCGATAAGGCCCATAAGGTTCGTGTAGCGGTTAATAACCGTCAGACTGAGCAAGGCCCATAAGGTTCATGTAGCAGTTAATAACCATTAGTCCGAGCATCAGTCTACAATTCTCTATACTTTAGGTATGATAGTTGATGAACAATTTAGTGTTTTGATAGATTGAGGAGCTACTGAGATTTTTATATCTAGGGTTGAGATTAAAATAATTAAGGTTAAGATAGTCGAACAAGATGAGTTTAGATATGTCGAAATGACATCTAGTGCCAAGAAAAAGGTTGGAGGAAAAGTTAAGAACTATAACATTAACATGGGTGATTTCATCACAAGTGTAAACCTCTATGTCACAATCTTGGAATCTTATGGCATTGTGATTGGAATGAATTCATTTTAATCACACGACATGATACTTAACTGTAATATGGAATCATTAAGTTTGATTGATTATTTGGGATAGAGTAGAGTAATTGTGGGAGGAAACCAAGGAGTGTCATTGTGACTTATATATTCCCTACAATTTATAGAAAATCATGTCCAAGGGATGTAAGTTGTATGCTATTCTAGCACTTAATGAAAAGTGTGACACAAAAATATTGGAAGACATTCTTGTAGTGTCATAGTTTGCTAATGTTTTTCTTGAACAACTACCAGGTTTACCACCAGAAAGAGAATTGGAATTTACTATAGGTATAAAGACTGGTACCGAACCAATTGCAAGAACACCATATCGGATGTCGACGCCAGAATTACAAGAGTTAAAAATGAAATTGAACGAGTTGTTATATTTGGGACTTATACATCCAAACATATCACCGTGGGGTGTGCTAATTAATTTTGTAAGAAAGAAGGATAGATCATGGAGTCCTTTCATAGACTATCGTCAGTTAAAAAAATCCACAATGAAGAACCAATATCTGCTACCAGGAATTGATGAATTATTTGATCAAATGAAGGTAGCGACAGTGTTTTCAAATATCGGCCTAAGATCGGGATACCACTAGTTGTGAATAAAGGAGGAAGATATCCCTAGGACAATGTTTAAAAAATTATTTGGACATTATGAATTTATTGTATTATTGTTTGGATTGACGAATGTCCAGGAATATTCATGAGTTTAATGAATGGGTTATTCCACGAGTATTTGGATATGTTCGTAATGGAATTTATTGAAAATATATTTATTTACTCTCAGATGAGAGAGGAACACGATGAACACCTCATATTAGTGCAACATTGTTTAAGATAAAACATGTTGTACATAAATTTGTCGAAAGGTTCATTTTATCAGACAAATATTCACTATTTGGGACACATTTGTTTTCGGGGAAGGTATCGCTATGGATCCAAACAAAGTTGAGGATATTATGGAATGGCCATAATCGACGAACATGCAGGAAGTACATAGTTTTATGGGATTAGCAGGTTACTATCAACACTTTGTCAAAGGATTTTCAAAGATAGAAAATCAAATTATGGAATTGCTGAAGAAGAGCAAGAAATTTGTATGGTTAGAGAAATGCATAGAAGCATTTTAGAAGCTTAAGGAATTATTAATGACAGCTTCGATATTGAAGGTTCTGGACGTGGACAAAGAATTATTTGTATGCATTGATTCATCCAATGAAGGATTGGGTGGAGTATTGATGCACCAAGGTCGCATGATCACATATATTTAAAGGAAACTAAGAAGGGATGAAGTGAATTATGCAATGCATGATTTGGAATTATTGGGGATTGTTTATGCCTTACGAATTTGGACACATTATCTTATTGGAAAAAAATTCAACTTAAAAACTAATCATTGTGGATTTTAACACATTTTTACTCAGAGTGACTTGAATGTGCGACAAAGGAGTTGCTCATAAATTTTAATTGAATATGATTATAAGACAATGTATATCAAATATAGAATTATCATAGTGTTATATGTGTTGAGTTGGAGGCCTCTCATTTTCTCAGTAATACCACTACAAATGAATGTTCGAGAAAATATTTTAGCGGTACAGATTTATGATGATTGGTATAAGGAAGTAAAAGACAATATCAAACAAGATACGATGATGATACCTAGATATGAGGGATATTCTTTGGAAAATGATGGATTTTTAAGATATAATGGAATAATCTATGTAACACCAAATGACGAATTGAGAAACTTAATTTTGAGTGAAGATCATTGAATGGTGTATATTGCTCATCCTTGAGTCACAAAGATGAAAGAAGATCTTAAACCTTTATTATTTTGGAACAAAATGAATATTGATACAAAAAATTATGTGGTGATATGTCTTGAATGTAAGCAATTGAAGGTTGAACATATACATCCAATATGATTATGATATCCACATGTGATTCATAAATAGAAATGGAAGTTATATCGATTTTTTATAGTGGGATTTCCATTGATGAAAAGGAGACATGATTATATTCTTTTAGTCCTCAACACTTCGACAAAGAGTGTGAATTTTATAAGAGTGCATAGGATGTATCAAGCACCGGACATATCCAGAATGGTTGTTAATGAAATTGTAAGATTGCATGGTGTACCAATGAAGATAATATATGATAGAGGATTGGTATGCACTAGACGTGTTTGGAAAATTTATCAAGATGCTTTGGGAACGAAATTGAATTTTAGCACAACATATCATCCCGAAACGAATGGACAAATGGAAAGAACAAATCAAATTTTAGAGGATATGCTTTGAATGTATGTGATGGATCAACAGAAGAATTGGGAAGAATTTTTACCATTGGTAAAGTTTGCGTACAATAACAATTATCAGAGTACGATAAATATGGAACCTTTTGATTTTATTTATGGACAACTGTGTAGGACATCATTGAGTTGGGATTGACTAGAGGACAGGGTCCTGGTGGGACCAGAATTGATCCAAGAAATGGAATTTCATATGCAATCCATAAGGAAAAGGATTGAAGAAGTTCAAGACCGACAAAATAGTTATGTGAATACGCATCGTATAGACCACAAATATGAGGTAGGTGATAAAGTATTTTTGCAGGTGAAGCTGCATAAGAGTTCGATTAAGTTTCGAAAGTGTGAAAAATTATCTCCAATGTTTGTGGGACCTTTCAAAGTAGTTGAAAAGAAAGGACCGGTGGCTTACCGACTAGACTTATCTGATTCTTTGAGGTGTATGCATGATGTATTTCATGTTTCAATTTTACATCATTATATTTCAGATCTGTTACATGTTATTGACATGAGTTCTTTGCAAGAATCGAATGAGAAATATCTCATAGCAGAGTTGATCTTCATATTGGAACATCTCTCTCAACATCTATGATGTCAAATAGTCAATCAGGTCAAGTTCTAGTGAAATAGTTATAGCCCACACTCTCCTACGTGGGAGGACGCATATGAGATGCAACAACAATTTCCTTATTTATTTTAATAGTTGGATATATAGATTGGTATCAATTGTGTTTATTTATTTCATTATTAGATTGTACAAAACTTCCAGACAAAGTTTAAAACAAGAGGGGGTGTATGTAACATCCAGTTCCACTAATCACATTTTATACACTGACGTATTCTTTGAGGACACTTGCGAGCAAGTGATCCATTTAAAACATGGTACATTATGATTATGTTTTCATTTATGAGTATGTTGTGTTGATTTCTGATAATTATATGTTATTTTTAATTATGTATAGTATTGGTAGGTATTATAATGAGGTTTCCTGAGTGTGAAGGAAATGTGACATTGTAGGTACTATGATGAGGTTTCCAAGAGGATTTTGGAAGGCAATTGAATTTTACTACATCATATCACCTCGAAACATATGGACAAATTGAAAGAATGAATCAAATTTTAGAGGATATGCTTCGAATTTATGTGATGGATCAACAAAAGCATTGTGAATAATTTTCACCATTGGTAGAGTTTGTGTACAACAACATTTATCAGAGTATGATAATGATGGAACCTTTTGAGTTTCCTTATGGACGACCGTGTAGGACATCATTGAGTTGGGATTCACTTGAGGAGAGGTTCTTAGTGGGACCAAAACTGATACAAGAAATGCAAGATCATATGAAATCCATAAGGAAAAGGATTAAATAAGCACAAGAACGAAAAAAATAGTTATGCAGATTTGCATCGTATAGAAAACAACTATGAGGTAGGTGATAAAGTGTTTTTGCAGGTGAAGCCGCATAAGAGTTAGATTAACATTGGAAAGCATGCTAAAATATTTCGAAGGTTTGTGGAACCTTTCTAAGTTGTGGAAAAGAAAGGACTTGTGGCTTAATGAGTAGTCTTACTTGATTCTTTGAGGTGTATGCATGATGTATTTCATGTTTCATTTTTACGTCATTATATTTCAGATTTGTCACATGTTATTGACATGAGTTCTTTCTAGGTATCGAACGAGTGGGATCTCATAGAAGAGTTGATATGCATACTGGACCATCACTCTTGATCAGGTCAAGGTCCAGTGGAACATTTATATCCAACAATCTTCTACGTGGGAGGACTCATATGAGATGTTTCAATAGTTTCCTGATTTATTTTCATAGATGGATATATAGATTGGTATCAATTGTGCTTATTTATTTCATTATTAGATTGTACAAAACATTGAGATGAAGTTTAAAAGAAGAGGGGGTGTATGTAACATCAAGTTCCACTTATTACATTTTATACACTAACTTATTCTTTTAAGAAACTTGCGAACAAGTGATCCGGTTAAAACATGGTACATTATGATTATGTTTTGTTTTATGAGTATGTTGTCTTGAGTTTTGAGAATTATATGTTATTTTTATTTATCTATAATATTGGTCGGTATTATGATGAGGTTTTCTCAGTGTGTAGGAAACGTGACATATAATTCTCACCTTAAAGAATTATATGTCACCTTAAAGAGAAAACAATTTATTATTAAATTATAAACTAGAAATATAACAAAGAGTCTCAGTCTAAACATTTGAATAAATAAAACATTAAAGGGGTTAACAAAATTTCTGTAAATAAACATTAGAAAAGGAAGAATAGGAATAAATTTAAGATATATGCACATATGTGCATGATATTATTAAAAATAAATGTTTAATTAAAAATAAAGCATTCGTGAGGGAATGGGTTGTTAACCTAGAGTAGAATCCTAAGTGCATTATCCCACTAAATACTAACTAGGAGAAGATTCCTAATCAAACTCAAACTGAAAATTATTTAGGCGACATAATAAAAGAGGTATTGGGAACTAAGAGACAACTAGCAGGAAAAATAGGAATTGATTGTGGGTGTGAAGGAAAATGCTTAACTGATTAAATTAAAAAGGGATTTAACATGTGCAACTTGTGGAGAGTGTGACATGTGTTGTGGGTGAATAATATTTAATTTAATTCTTAAAAAATTAGATAATTGTGCATGAGATGACATGTGTCAAGGTATATTTTCCTATAAAATAAATGGCGAGGAAGAGATAAATTACCCTAATGCTAGATGAATGAAATGTTCATGAAATTTTGATTGACTTAGTTTACTTGTGTGAGTTGGGTTCAATCTTGTGAAAGAGGTGGAAGGCTCTCCTTGAGAGGGCAATATTGTGCTATTGAGTTTTTGTTTTCTGTGTGTGGCCCCTTTGTGGCTCAGGGGTCTAAGGGGGGAGAAGAGTACCCTTAATGTTAGTTGGGAGGTACCAGTGCAGTATTGGAATTGGAAAGTGAAGGGAAGGATGTTGCACAAGATTGGGATTAAGATCAACATATAGCTTACACCATTTTGATTACGGTATTTTATTTAGTTGGATTGTGAATTGGAATGTTTCCTTGTACTCAATATGTATGGAATAATTATTGAATATTCATATATGTGAATCGACTGCTCATTTAAATGTTATTATAATTTTGATAAAAGAATGCAATATTGAAATTGTAAATGATATACAATTTATTGTGTTAGATTCTTTTCATATTTGTATATTCAATGTTGGCAAAATATCAATTATGAAAATGAGTAATAAAATCATGGATCGGGTTAAATATGAACTCTATTATTGAGTTGGATTTGTGTTCGTTAGTCGTTGTATATATTCATATCACCATAGTCTATATGGTAAATCACTTATTGTGTACAAATCTCCGAATTTCAAAATTGTAACTTCAATAAATATGATCTTCAAACCTTCCAGTCTTAAATATATATTTTTTGGGAATTCATAACAAAATATATATATAATTTTATTTCCTTCCTTCTAAATTGGAATAAGTCTGAGGTGTTGAAGTATTACCTACAACTTTTCTAGATATTATTGTTTATTCATCACCCCTCACTATTACATATAGGCTAAAAAATCGACGAAATATTACGACGATTTTGATAAAATCAATTTTTTTGTCGAAAAAAATTAAAAAAAATGAAGTTTTACTGTTTTTTTTAAATTAGTCTCGATAACGTCGGATTTCCGACATCTTCTAAGGTCGTCGGAAGTACGATGCCCAGTTTCGACACTTTAATATAGCCGTTTGTAGGTCAACATAATGGTCATTGACTTCGAAATGGTCAACCTTAATTTACAGTCATAGTCGTCGGAATTCCGACGATGACGAATCTATAAATTAGTTAATTCGAACCAAATTTCAACTAATTTGTTATAGTTGTGACATCTTTTATGTGTTATAGCTATGCTAATCTTCCTTTTTGTGTGAAGGTTTGCTTGTTGATTAAGATATTGAACTGATCTTTGATCTACAAAGCTTAGTTTTGTGATCATTGTTCAAGGCATGCAAGAGGATTTTAGACTTTGAATGTTAGTTAAATATTTGTTTTCTTTTGTCTCCTTTAATCTTTTATAACCTTATACATTTATGTAGATTTTATGTCATCTGTGAACATGATAATTTTTCCATGCTTATATGTGACTTGATCTCTTGCCCTAGTTCTATTATGTCGTTTGATTATGTTACTTGGTTATGGTGAAGCTTTGAAGCTTATGTGGTAAAATATATTGTATGGTTTGGTCTACTGCATTTCAAGAATCAAATAGATCTAGCACATCATCACTGAACTTTATAACATAATCGTCTCAATATTTTGGCTGTGGTGAAGAATGTGGAGATATTATGGACAAGGTGATGAGAGATGTTATTACCCTTGCGCTAAATGCGGGAGCACAAAAGTTAGAAATTTTTTAATACAAACAGTTGTAAGACATTGCAGAACCCATGGGCACGTTGAAGGTGGACCAAACAAATATCATCCCTTGGTAAACTATATATTCATTATTATATATTTATATTGATTGTATTTATAAAATTTTATATTGTCTAAATATTTCTTATGTAGTACACTAATTTTTCATGACTGTTTGTAATTATAAAGTCAAGCTGACCCCCTAAGCATCCGAATGTGCCAAGTACTAGCAGAAATGATGTTGTACTACAAGGTGTCGAGGAATTTGGAGTGCCAAATATTGAAGATCAAGTTAATGATTCTATGGAAGAAGATGACAATAATAACAATATAGTTTAAGACTATGGGACAAATGAATTGATCCAAGACTTGTTCGCTTGACCGGACGATGATGATGATGAGGACATTAGTGATCTTGACGTACCTCTACTAGAGAAGGCAGAAAAACCACTTTATGAAGGCTCAAAAGAAAATCTTCTTTCTGCTACATTATTGTAGGTGAACTTAAAGGTTTTGAATGGTTTGTCAAATAGTTGTATGACACAGATCCTAAGGTATGTAATATGATTCATTATCATGTATACATAAAGGTTGATTTTTTTTTCTTCTTTTTAGTTTTAATTAATGTTTGAAATAAGAATTAAATATTTACAAATTATAACATTCTTTACACTAATTACTTATTTTTTATGTCGTATATTGTTAGGTGAATTGTTGTTACCATCGCCAAATATTTTACCTCGCACATACCGAGATTTAAATGCCATTATGAAAGAAATTGGAATGGAGTATCAAGCTATAGATGCATGTCTCAATGATCATATTATATACTATGGAAAACATGCATCGAAAAGAGAATGCCTGCAATGTCAAACCAGTAGATATCAAACAAATCAACTAACAAAAAAGGTGCCTCATAAGGTTCTTCGTCATATTCCCATAATTCCACGTTTTCAACCAATGTTCTGGTGCAAAAGCATAGCACAGTTTATGTATTACCATGCACATAATAGAAGTGGATATGGTTTTCTTCGAATGCCTGCAGATGGTTATGAATTTAAAGAAATTGAGGAAAAATGGTTATTTTTTAAAGATGAACCTCATAATGTTAAGCTTTCATTGGTCGTTGATGGTGTTAATCCATTTGGGGAGCTCAGGTCTATTTACTCCGTGTGGCCCATTTTTTTTATCAACAATAACATTCCTCCTTGGATGTCAATAAAGAGGGAGCACATAATGTTGACAATGATTGTTCCAGGTATGTAATGTTATCATTAATTTTCCGAATGTAAGATCGCATTTGCATTTCTTGTTGCATAATATCTTGTATTTATTTATTTAATTATATATGCACATCACATTAGTAATTATGTGTAATTTCAAACAATTAGGTAATTACCAGGTTAAAGATATGAATGTATATATTGAGCCTCTCATCGACGAGTTACTAAAGTTATGGGTTGGCATCACTATGTATGGCGTTTGTAAACCAATAAGGCAAAAGGAATTTCAATTCCGTGGAATACTTGTATGGACAATTCATGATGCCCCAAGACTAACACATTTTTGTGGTATGTAACGATCCATTGCACTTTAATTATAGTATATAATTATTTGAAGATACCATGTTGCATGTTTTTTTAAATAATCCCCTTCGTATAATTGACATAATTATTAATCCAACTTTTGTAGGTCTTCAAACAAAGGGTAGATTTGCATGTCCAGTTTGTGGTCCTAAGATCAAATCTCGTCGTTCAAAAACTTTAGGAAAGGAGGTGTTTGATGAGTATAGGAACTTCCTCTATAAGAACCATAGGTATCGTACTATTGAAAAACATATTTTCAATGGGAAAGAAGAGACTAGATTAAAACCACGAAGAATGACACCTCACCTGTGGAAGTTGGAATATAACAAAAGTCATCGAGATGGTATATTGCAATTTGTTTATGTAATATTGTATATGGAATGTTATGAATTTTTATTTTATTGAATTTATTTTATGCTTCATCAATGTCATGAAGGTATTAACAATGGTCTCCCACAAGGAATGAAAAGTTGTCCCTCTCAATTCATGAGGTTTCCCTACTATCAAGACCTAAATATAGGTCATTTGTTTGATACAATGCATATCGGGAAGAATGTGGGGTGAAATCATGAAGGTGGGTTACACTTTTGCTTGTTTTATGACAAAAAAAACTGTATTTTTACAAGTTATTCAACTTCCGACATATAAAAGTATTTTTTTTATTTAGAATTTCACTTTACAGTAAAAACAAAACTTGTG
>ML779250.1:1083382-1108569 GCA_009831015.1 Picea engelmannii | reverse complement strand
AACAATATTCATAATTGAGTCTAAGGTAATAAGTTTTTTGATAGGATGAAGTCTCTCATACAGGGGCGTGAAAAATACTGGAAGGTTGAATTACTAAAACTTACAACCACTGAATTCTATTTGGAGTTAGAAAACGCAAAAAGCGGAGTCAACTTCAGGTATGGGATTCATTATTTTCAATTCTGCCCATGTTTGTTCATTTCTGTGCATGTAAATTTAAATTTCAGTGTGATAATTCTGACTGGTTATGAGTACAGACTGTGGAAATAAAAGTCAAGATAGACTGTGATGGCTGTGAACGCAAAATTGAGAGGGTTGTTTCCTCTATGTCAGGTAAAACCAAGAGCCAAACAGCGATAATATTCAAAACGATGATAATATACAGAGCGATAATATACAAAGAGATAATATACGCAACGATAATTTGCACAGAGCGATAATATACACACCACGATAATATACACAGCGATAATTTACACAAAGCGATAATATACACAGCGATAATATACACAGCGATAATTTGCACAGAGCAATAATATACACAGCGATAATTTGCACAGAGCGATTATATACACAGAGACAAAGCGATTATATACACAGAGACAGAGCGATTATATACACAGACAGACAGAGCGATTATATACACAGACAGAGCGATAATATACACAGACCAATAATATACACAACTATAATATAAACAGAGCCATAATTTTCGATTATATACACAACGATAATATAAACAGAGCCATAATTTTCGATAATATAAACAGAGCCATAATTTTCGATTATAATTTTCGAAAAATAAACACAAACAGAGCGATTATATACACAGACAGAGCGATTATATACACAGACAGACAGAGCGATTATATACCTAGACAGACAAAGCGATTATATACACAGACAGAGCGATAATATATAAAGACAGCCATAATTTTCATAAACAGAGCCATAATTTTCATAAACAGAGCCATAAACAGAGCCATAATATACACAGACAGAGCCATTATATACACAGACAGAGCCATTATATACACAGACAGAGCCATTATATATTATCGCGATTATATACACAGACAGAGTGATAATATACACAGACAAAGATCATAGATTCGAAAGCTTGATATCATTTACAAAGTGGAAAAGTATCGAGCGAGTTTCTCAATCAATCCCGTCCTGTACAGAATATAAGGACTTTTATTAATCTCGTCCTGTACAAAATATAAGGACTGTAGGAAGGTTCATTGCAGTCCTCTATATTCTGATTGGGATTTACTAGTTTATATTCCAAAGTATAGAAGACAACTCATGACAAGACAAGCTACATGATGGGAGTAAACATTTCGGCAATCTCTGAAATACAACCCAATAAATAAATGAAATATTGAGATCATAGATGTCTATACAATCAACAATGAAGGATGAAGAGACAGGCATGCACAGGAAACTTGTTCCAAGGAAGAAAACAGAGAAAAATCAACTGTGGGTCATATCATATTTCCTTGTCTCATCAGAATTGCTAAGGTGCTTGCTTGTTCAAAACATTGGTTCCCTATGAAAAATCTAACAAAAAAGAGCCATAAAAAGCTTGATATCATTTATAGATTCGAAAGCTTGAGGAGAGATCCACTTTGTAAATGGATCATATATTCGAAAGCTTGATATCATTTATCAAGATTAAATGGTTCCACTTTGTAAATGATATCAAGCCATAAAAAGAGCCATAAACAGAGCAAAAAACAGAGCCATAATATACATAGACAGCCATTATATACACAGACAGAGCCATTATATATTATCAGACAGAGCGATAATTTACACAGACAGAGCCAGAGCGATAATTTACGCAGACAAAGCCATAATTTATGCAAACAGAGCCATAATTTACACAGACAGAGCGTTAATTTACGCAGACAGAGCCATAATTTACGCAGACAAAGCCATAATTTTCGCAGACAGAGCGATAATTTTCGATTATATACACAAAGAGAACGATAATTTACGCAGACAGAGCCATAATTTTCATAAACAGAGCCATAAAAAGAGCCATAATATAAACAAAGCCATAATTTTCGAAGCTTACCTACATTCCCTTCGATCTTGGCGACCCCGACGATCTCGGCGACCTCTCCCTGCGATCTCGGCGACCTCTCCCTCGGCTTCCACGACCAGCTTGACGCAACCCGCCCCTCACCGAGCAAGCCACTCCACCAGGACCTTCTAATTCTCACGGGCCCGAAGAGTCAAAGTACTCTTCCTCTCCTCTCGGGAGTCCACTACCCACAGTAGGCTCCTTCTGTTGTTTTCCCTTCGGATATCGGGAATTCGGACTTCGCGGTCTCGCGGGCTCTGTGAGCACAACCACAAGCAATTCAAAAGCCCGAACCCCGATGGTCAACGGTCAACCCTTTCGGATGTCGGGATATCGCGACTCGGGAGTTCGCGATTCACGCGAACACAATTCACATACAATGTAAAACCCCAATCCCCGAACTCCGATGTGCTTCCACCTGTCCTCCACTAACGATCATGGTACCACACGCCACGTCACTTCCCTCGCTCGTGCGATCGGGGATCGCGAGATCGCGGTTTCACTGATCGCAAATCTCTTGCATCACAAAACCCTGAACTCCGATTCTCCAATGCCACCTGTCAACACCACATGGTGAGGCCTAACGCCTTGAAACCTGTCCTCCACTCGGCTATCGGGATCTCGCGATTCGGGAAATCGCGGTTCTTGATGCACAAGGTTACATGCCTTGCGAAACCCCGAATCCCGACTTCTCAGGATCTGTGGCCACGTGCCCTTTCTGATTAATGGCTCAAATCAATTCAGGAAATCGCCGGTCGTGATTTCAAAGAGTATAAAACTCTTGCCTCCGGGAACGCCGAACGCCGAACCCCGATCCAAAGGGATCCTGCGCCACGTGTCCTCGTCCAGATCAATGGTGCAGATTCATTCGGGGAATCACGATTCGCGATTCTACGAGGGGTGAATCCTCGCCTTATCAATCCCCGAATGCCGATACCCCGAAGCCCGATGGGCTTTGATCCTTCCTCGCCTGTGCTTACGGCTATCTCCCGCGCAACTCTTCCACGATTGGAAGGTCCTCGGGATTTCGGATTTCTCCTCGACAACTCCAAGTCGTCGATTCTCTTTCGCTTGAGAATCCTCCGTTCGCCACCTTCGTCTTGTGCAACTGAAACAAAGGGACTATCCCTCCTGAGCTTTTGTCAACTCGGACTCCTTCAGAGCTTCCTCGAGCACGTTCACTGGGCTCGTTTTTCACCCACTTCCAAAAGTGATGAAGTCCTCTAGGTTCTGTGCGCTCACACTCGCAACAGCTTCAACCGAAGTCTTCTGGGTTCTGTGCGCTTACGCTCGCAACAGTTTCAACCTTCCCCTTCTCAGACTTCTTGCTGAAACTCAAATTCGACCTGCACTTATCTGCCCGGCTCAAATAACTCAAACCCAACTCTGAACGAAGTGAGAATGAAAGTTCAACTGTTTAGCCTCCTCGACACACTCTATGCGGAGGGATTCGACTGCCTCTATGAAGGAATCTCCTGGCCTAAACAGAGAAACAATGGGAACTCATTCCTTCATTCCCTCAGGTTTCGAACCTGATACGCAATTACATATGCAGCATATAACAGATAAGCATAGAAAGAAGCAAACATGCAAAGGCACAATATCAACAACACACAGAGATCAAACACGTCCATGGAATTGAATCAAAGCTCTTCCTATTAATTCAATAACTGTACATGGAGGTTCTTCACAGACTCTCTGCTCTGTTCTTCTCTTCTCCTTTCCAATGCTGAATGAATGTTATCTTTTCAATGATACAAGGGAGGGTGTCTATACTCTGTTTTCCCTCTTGAAAGCAAACTGTCTAATCTATAATTAATTATTCTATCTACTTGCATTAAATTTAAGTAAATGCCTCATCTACCTAAGGACGAGAGCTTATCCACTCAAGGTCCGTTACATATACAAAGTGCGCTTCATCACATCAGATATTAATGTTTGGCGCAGTCAAGTTCAATGTTCCCAAAATTTGAATGCTGGCGCTCTCCAGCTGTTCCTTTGCCCCCACGCGTTGGCTCGCTTGATTTAGTGAGCGATGCTCCTGCATCACAGCTACACACTCCTCTCACGAGACAACAAATACGCAAACGAAAAACGTTCTAAGGCCCATGTGTGGATAATATATAAACATACTTTCGGCCGAAAGATAGTTCGGCCGAACAATAGTTCGGCCGAAAAATAGTTCGGCAGAACAATCTTTCGGCCGAAACCTTGTTGCCGGGAAAAAAATATCCGGCCGACCAAATTTCGACACGTAAATCGAGGGCGTTGTTATTGCTCTGTTTGATTTGACGTTTCTTTTTTCGGGCGACAAATAGTTCGGCCGAAAATAATATCTTTCGGCCGAAAATTATTTTTAGTTCGGCCGAAAAAATGTTTGTCGAAATTTTGGAAAGTGGATTGTCACGAAATTGTAACCCACCTTCGTGATTCCACCCTGTGATAGAAACATTATGGATAATCATAGATGGTAGGAGGGATAAAGAAAAAGTCATCAAGATTTGTAGTGACATTCAGGAAGCCAATCATGCAATGCAAAGTGGGATCCAATCAAATAGCGATGGAGATCAAAATAACCTTCCCTAGTAATTAACAGAGCAACAAAGAAATGATGTAAAAGAGGTCATTCGAAGAATAAAATTTCCCATGGGTTTTTCTTCAAACATAAATAATATCTTAACAAAGAAAGGTGAATTTGGTGGGGTAAAAACACATGATTGGCATACCTTCACTAAGGTAATTATTTTTCTATTTATATATATCGGTATACATATTTTTAGTTTTGTTTTATTATAAAAAGAATCAAATAACGAACAATTTTGATTGTTACAGTATGTTCTACCTCTATCTCTCCCAGACCACTTCGACAACAACGTCAAACAAGTTATATATGATCTTGGAAAATACATGAGGTAAGTAGTAAATTATATGCAAATTGTTTTTTCCAATTTGTTATTCAAAATATTAATGACATATGTTTTACTTATAATGTAATATATTAATTTATATGTTTTGTTGAAAAATGGTACTTGCTTGCAAAATCAACTATAGATGGTTGTCATTGAAAGAAATCCATCAAGAAGATATAAAGTATTGGAAGAGAGAAATTCCTCAGCTAATGTGTGAAATGAAAAAGTATCTACCTCCGACATTTTTCAATGCGCAAGAACACTACCTCATTCACCAAGATGAGGACATTGAATTGTGTGGACCAGTACACACAAGGTCAATATGGATGGTGGAGAGGCACCTGAAATCATTAAAGGATTTGGTTAGACAAAGAGCACGTCCCGAGGGTTCTATGGTGGAGGGATATATGCTATATCAATCGATGGTGTATATTAGTCAATATCTTCCTAAATTAGCTGCAAATATGCATGTGGATCACATTTGGGATGTGAACTCCATTAAAAAATTTGAAGGGGAGCACCTATTGGGGAAAGGTAGAATGATGAAAGTGAAAGGTAATTAGGTTTATAATACATCTGAATTTTCCTTTTTATGTGTATCGTACTTATTTATTTTTTATGCTTTCATCAATTATTAATATTTTATACCTTGTTAACTAACATATATTGGTGAATTATGATTTTTTGATACAGTTGGTCAAGAGTGGGATGCACTACATATATACATTGCAAACAATCTTGAATGGATGAAGGTATGGATTGATAGATGCATACAACGTGAATGTTGGTTATCATGGGAAGGGTTGTCTACATTGTTTATAGAAGAACATCGTAATGGAGATACCAATCGTACGCAACAGGAAATTGATTTAGCACATGGTTTGAAAGATAAACAGGAAAGCATGCTATTCATCCAATATAATTTCATTATTTTATTTCATAAATTATTAATGTTAGTGTCAATGTTTTTTTCCCATCCATACATTACAAGTTATGTGAAATATGTTTTATGTTTTTGGCATATTGCAGTTGAAACATCACAAGGCTATGTGGTGCAATGGTCTTAAATTTTGCATCAAAAAGTTGGATGAAAAGAGGAAAACTTTTGATTGTGGGATAACTGCAGTCTTCGAGGTCACTAATGTTTCCTCTAGAAGTGACAGACGTCCCGAAGTATTTGAAAATCGATACTATGGGTATTTGGAGGACATACTTGAGTGTGACTTTAAATCCTTCAAAATAGTTTTGTTTGACGTCAAATGGTACAGGCTATGAATGAATGAGTGTGATCCTGATAGAAATATTATTCTACATGATCACATATTTACCATGGTTAATACAAGGTCATTTGAGCCAGGAACAGATCATTATGTTCCTCCAAGACAATGCGAACAAGTCTTCTACTCAGAGGTTCCAGATAAAGCAGGTTGGTCATTTGTTGTTAGGTATGATCCAAGAGGAAGGCCAGTAAAGTATAATATTGTAGAGGAAGTAAATGATCTTGAAGAAGAAGATGATGTAGAGGAACAGGTAGCTGATGTAGCAGATGTCTCAGATGAAGAGCCTGAAGGAAATGAACCAAATGTACTAGTAGGAGGAAATCCAGATCTTGATGATGATATCCATGATGAAGATATATTGCTTAGAAATGAGTACATTGATGACGATGTTGATACGGTCAATCCTTACAACACCTTATATGAACCAGATGATATGGATGTTCAGTTCGACGAAGATGATCGACTAGAAGATTGGTGAATGTATTGAAATGTTGAAATATTGTATATATAAGGTCATAAGAGAAGGGCAAGTGGGCACAAGTGGCAAGGGAAAGCTTAATTTGGAGACACTTTCTATTCATTCAAGTACACTATGACAACCAAGGACAATACAAATAATGTAAAGGAGGTATGTATTCTTTACTTATTATTTATTATGTTTCTTGTTCAAAATGTTCTAAAAGAAGTACATATCTCAAACCACCACGCATGACCTCTCGAATTGATCATGTGCCTTAGAATGTAACAAGACTATTTGATGTAGGAAAGAGTCTTTGTGATTATGAAGAGTGCACTCTAACCTTTGTTGGAGGTTCTTTAATCGAAATGGAGAAAAAATTAGACTGATAGAAATATGGTAAGGAAAAAGGTTTGGTGTAGTACTCCATAGGATACAAAAATCCCTCTTTTTCATTGATATCTTAATCAACACCATAAAAATACTAGAGGCGGGCAACAGTGACATGTGAATGGGGCCAACGTTGAAATTTTCTCAAACTGTATCTCTATGCTTTGAAATTTGACATGGATAGGCTATTCTCATGCCTTAACAATATGGGAGGGTTTATGGACTCAAATTTGACTCACACACCCACTTTATTCCATCATCATATCATCATGTAAACCATAAACCCTATTTTTCATATGTTCTGGTATATATGTTAATGATTCCAAATTTCATATTTGTATTTGACTCAAGGTAAAACTAGCATGCAAAGTATCAAATTTTAATTTCAATTTGATAAACCAAATATGAAATGAATCCAAGCATCATTTGATATCGTCACAAGAGAAACGAATGTAAATAATCTTGTGACGAATTAGTTATACTATTGACGAAAAATGTTCATTGCTAGTATAGCTAATTCATCGCAAGAATGTGTCTTTGAATGGTGTTACATGGTTTTCAAGGAGTGTAGGGATTATATGGTGAAATTTAGTGTAGTCTATAAGAACAATCTCTATGCCAAACCTAAAAATGGATAGTACCATATCTTGTTCATAAGACAAATATTGTTTACATATGTTTTCTTTGTGGTGTCTCAAGCCCTCAGTACACATGATGCATGACAATGAAATGTAACAATTTGAATATTGAATGATAGTGTTATGTCACCCATGGTTAAGTAAATAACATAAGGTTCTTAGGTCCTATTTGAATCTTCTTAGAATTGAGATTGGTTACATAGTCCTTGAAAAAAGACAAAAGACTTATGTAATGGATATTTGGTATTTGTGTGGGACATTTTATGCCATTAGTATGTTTTGAACAAAAACAATGGATCTTGGGGACTACACCATGGTCAAGGAACGAGGAACAAGGAACAAGGAACAAGGAACAAGGAATAAGGAATGAAAATTGTACTAAGACTAGACATGGGCAATAGTGACCTGTGAATGGGGCCAACGTTGAAATTTTTTCAAACTATTTCTGTATGCACTGAAATTTGTCATGGATACACTATTCCGATGACTTAATGATATGGAAGGGTTTCTTGACTCAAATTTGACTCACACACCCACATTCTTCCATCATCAATTCATCATGTAAACCATAAACCCTAAAAAAATTTCAAAGTACACAAATTGGTTGACGAAAGTTTTAAGTTTTCATCAGTCTTTCTTCATTTTTATTTCAGGTTCTACATTAATGTATATAAAATGTATTTGTGTCATAGTTGTAATGAAAAATCCCTCTTTTTCATTGATTACTTAATCAACACTAGAAAAATACTCCCTTGCAGTACTAGATGCAGGGAGGTGTGTACTGTCGAACGAACAAGGAATGAAAATTGTATAAGGACTAGACACATGCAACAATGACCTCTGAATGGGGCCAACGTTGAATTTTTTTCAAACTATTTCTGTATGCATTGAAATTTGACATGGATACACTATTTCCATGCCTTAACGATATGGGAGGGTTTCTGGACTCAAATTTGACTCACACACCGACTTTCTCCCATCATCAATTCCTCTAAACCATAAACCCTAATTTTCTTTCAAAGTTCACAAATTGGTTGACGCAAGTTTTAATTTTTCATCGGTCTTTCTTCATTTTTCTTCCAGGTTCTACATTAATGTATATACAATGTATCTGTATCATAGTTGTGATGAAAAATCCCTCTTTTTCATTGATAGCTTAATCAACATAATAAAAATACTCCCTTGTAGTACTAAATGTGGGGACATGTGTAATGTCGAACGAATTTTACAAGGAACAAGGAATGTAAATTTTACTAGGACTAGACATGGGCAACAATGACCTATGAATGGGGTCAATGTTGAAATTTTTTCAAACTATTTTTGTATGCTCTGAAATTTGTCATGGATAGACTACTCACATGCCTTAACTATATGGGAGGGTTTCTGGACTTAAATTTGACTCACACACCCACTTTCTTCCATCATCAATTGATCATCAGGTAAACCATAAAACCTAATTTTCTTTCAAAGTACACAAATTGGTTGGCGCATGTTTTAAGTTTTGATCAGTCTTTCTTCATTTTTATTTCAGGTTCTACATTAATGTATATACAATGCATACATGTCATAGTTATGATGAAAAATCCCTCTTTTTCGTTTATTTCTTAATCAACGCCATAAAAATACTAGAGGCGGGCAACAATGACATGTGAATGGGGCCAACGTTGATTTTTTTTCAAATTGTTTATGTATGCATTGGAATTTAACAAGGATAGACTATTTTCATGCATTAACGATGTGGGAGGGTTTCTGGACTCAAATTTGACTCACACACACACTTTCTTCCATCATCATATCATCATGTAAACCATAAACCCTATTTTTCATATGTTCTAGTAGATATGTTAATGATTCCCAATTTCATATTTGTATTTGACTCAAGGTACAACTATCTTGCAAAGTATCAAATTTTAATTTCAAGTTGATAAACCAAATACAAAATGAATCCAAGCATCATTTGATATCGTCACAAGAGAGACGAATGTAAATAATCTTGCGATGAATTAGCTATACTATCGACGAAAAAAGTTCATCGATAGTATAGCTAATTCGTCACAAGAATGTGTCTTTGAATGGTGTTACATGGTTTACAAGGAGTGTAGGGCTTACATGGTGCAATGTAGTGTATTTTATAAGAACAATCTCTATGGGTCTTTGTGCCTTAAGCCACAAATGAATCTTTCTTGTGATAAATGGCCATGGAAAATGTCTTTGACTAGGAATATGGACAAAATTAGTATGTTTTGAACAATAAGAATGGGTATTAGAATTACCTCCACCATGGCCAGGGGAGGAAAACAATATATTTAGGTCATAGAGAAATCTTCTTAGGGTATTTACCATGGCCAGGGAATGAACATAAGGTGATTATTCCTTGTTTAAATATTCTCAGGAGAGAGCTTCGTGATGTAGTCATAAAAAAACTAGACAAGACCTATGCAAAGGATATTTCACCTTTGTGTGGTATGTTTATCATCATTGATATGTTTTTTTAAAGAGTAAGAATGGATCTTAGGGACTATACAATGTTGAAGGGAGGAAAACAAGGAACTTGGGTCCAAAATGAATCTTTTTGAGTTTAAGGGCCAGCACTAGGCCTTGAACAAGCATGTATATCGTTTCTAAATAATCTTTAGCCTCTAAGTAGGATATGGGTTCCATTAGGATTTTTTTCACACCACATATGGGATTAAAGGCATATACCATCATTGAGGGATGAAAACAAGTGACTTAGGCCCTAAATGAAGATGTCATGTGTTTAATGGCCATGAACAAGGACTCCAACTAGGAACATGGGCACCATTAGTATGTTTTTAACAGTACGAATGGGTCATAAGAACTCTACCATGACTAGAGAGGAACAAAAGGGCCTTAGGTCCTAAACATATTTTATTTGGCTCATTGGCCATTAATAAGGCCTCAAACCACCACATCTATCCTATTTAATAGACTATGGTGCTTGGGTGGGATATGGGTGTCATTCACAATTCAAGGGCCATGAACTAGGCCTCAAATAATCATGTAGATCTTATTTAAGAGATATTTGACCTTCCAGTGGGATATGGGTGTCATTAGAATTTTTTTTGCACCATATATGTAATTCAAGGTTTATATCATCACTAATTACGGAGGTTGTCCCCTTGAAGTGGCTTCATTTCATCAAATCTTTATCATTATTCCTCTAGTATGCCCAAGATACCATATGAAGGTCCAGTGTCATGGTTCAAGGATGATTTCAATGACATAACTTGAGAATCTTCATGGTTTTTATTTTTGGTTCTTGACTCGAGACTCTTAATTTAGGACATAAGGACATTATTTTTCTCCCTTGACATCGGTTAGACCTTAATACTAATTATTGGTTCATAATTAATAACCTAGTCGTGGATCCCATATCCCATTTAAACATTAATGATACCCTATAAAGGTAATATGTGGTGGTTTGAGGACTCATACTTGGTGCTTGAGCTTTCTAATTAAGGTTTAGGGCCGAAGGCTCTTGTTCCCCCCCTTTAGCTACGATTAATGACCCAAGACCCATCCATGATGCCTATGACCTTTTAATTATGCCCATGTGTTGAATAATTGAGACCCATCTACTTCACACTAAATAGTTGGTACACAGAACTATATTCTATGGACTAAAAAGTTAGGTTTTTAGCCCACACCATGACCTAGAAGAAATTTATAGTGCATTAGAAGCCATTGATTTTAGACCTAAAGACATGGATTGGGATAAGAGACCCACTGTTGGTGTGGAAATCCTTTTAATAAGGACAAAATCCCATTCTTGGACCAAATATTCCATATAAAGGGTGTTCTAATAATTTTAATGCCAATTTTTGAACCATTGTAATAACAACGTGTGCATTATATTTTTGGTGGATGAAGACAAAATAAGAACGAATTAGCACAACTTCATTAATATATATGAAAATAGGTTAAATCTACACTCCAATAATACAACTCTTGTGCTAGCATAATCAAATTTGAGTTCGTGCGACTTGGAGATCAAAACCCAAAACACAAATTATTCCATATTCTCCCCCCCATGCATGGAGACAACCATATTCTTGCAGGTTGGGGTTTGGACGAGATAGTGAATCCCTGTGAGGTATTTTCTCATCATTTGAGTTTTGGTTGCGATCGATTTTCTCAGTCTTGGTTTGGGTTTGGACGAGGCTCCTTGTTGCCACAGGTTTGCTCTGTGAGGTTTGGAGGAGGCTCCCTATTGTCATGGGTTTGATCTGTGAGGTTTGGACAGTCCAACCCAACAAGGAGGCAAGAAGGCCCTACACCACAACGTAAGCAAAAGAGGAGACCTAAAGACCCTTATAAGAAAAAGATGCTCATGGGATCACCAAGAAAGGTGGAAAAATCAGTATGTAATTCCTTCCAGAAGTATAAATCGATTGTAGATCACTCCCAATGGTCGGATTTGAATTGGTTTTTATTGTTTTTATGCATAGCATAGGACACCTAAATGTTGAGATCTTGCACTGTGATGTTCCTGGTTGGTAGTTACAAGTTGCAGGACTTACTCATCCCTCGAGACGGAAGTTAAAAATGATAACATACAAACCCATAACATACAACCCACTACCCCATGTAGGACATGCAATAAACTCATGCCATAAATGCAATAACTTGAAGAGAGAATCCCTCAAGTTACCAATAGAATAAGCATTCCTCTTACCAATGAGGTTCACCATATATAATCAAAATCCAAGATTCTACCTCTCCACATGGCACTTCCCTAATAGAATATATTTCATATCAACAAGACACTTATATCAAACAAAATGTATGTTCTCAACTTAACATTTTTCCTTCTTAACCCAAATATGAGTCTAAATTAGATACATTTGGAGTATTTCCCCAACCCTATAGTGGGAGGATGTGCCTCTTGATCCCATCAAGACTTCATCCCATTTCATAGGTAGTATTAGCATGGCCTCTAAAAAATTATATAAGGATCCCTTTCTAGCACACTTTGACTACAATGGGTGGTATCCATTTAGTTACCAATATTACATCGATGCCTCCTCCTCTTCACACAATCCCTTAATGAACAAGTGACATTCTTCATTGTATTTTTCCCATGTTGGAACCTCTTCCTTTACAATAGATCCTTCCTCCTTTCACTCCTCTTTAATCAATGAAATGTACCCCTTCTTTCTCTTTTTCATCGAAGATCCCTTAGGTTGGAATTCTTATCCTTATTCATAGGGAACTCCATCCTACTACCTATCCATTTGATGGTTCTTTATGGGTAGTCTTACCCATATCTTTATCCTCCATTATCACCTTGATATTCTTAGGGTAACACCTACTCTCCTTGTTTTCTTCCCCCCTTCCATTTTTCTAGTCAACTAATCATAGCCTATCATACCTTTATTATCCTATCATTTCTAGTCTTACTCATAGGTTAATCATGACTACAATCCCAGCTAAAACACATAAACATGACCATCTCAAAATAGTGATGCAATGAGTGAACCCAAGCACAAACAATATTCACAAAAACTAGCCACGTTAAGGGTTTGACACTAATAATTCCCATTTGAAAATAAAGTTTAGGCCTACATAAATGACATCAAAATAAAGTGAGCATTAATATAGCCAGGAATTGAAAAGTATAAATAAGAATAAAAATGGGTTCCTATGTTAGATCACATGCACAAACTACCCAAAATATTGTTTTCCAAGTAGTAAGAGATAGGGCCAATGCCAAATAGATAGTGTCTAAAAATAAATATAACAATGAACATAACACATGGCCAAGAGGTCATGAGAATGATATCCCAACCATATCCATAATAGTAGAAAGTATTTGAGGTAGGGTAATTAACACATGTATGTAGAACCAAACATTTACAAGAGATGAGCATTCAATAGGTACAATGAAACTTTAAACCAAGCCATAGTTAAGCAACCCATGTGTCAATTCATAAACTTCAAGTAATTCCTAGAGGAAACCATAGTAAGCTAGGACCTTAGCTAGGTGTAAACATAAGTAATGGCCAAGATGGCGCTTTAGAATCACCCATATAAGGAGCTCAAAATCACAACAAGGGCATGTCCAGAATAAGGAAGAGGAAAAACTAGAAAAGGGTCATGCATAGTTTTAAATAATTTCACAACAAGAAACACAAAGCATGGAAGAGATACACAATCTGAATTTTACCACAATAGTAACCCAAGCCAAAGAACAAGCAACCAAGAATTCTCCAATTCAAATTCAATATCGATATGAGTTCCTACCTTAAACACATGTATAGACAAGATATAGACCAAATGTGCCTCAAACTCCCGACTCCAACAACTCATAGAATCCAAACAAGCTCAGTGAGGATTAACAAGACCATAATTGAGGTTTATTATTAATTGTGGCCTGCTTTTGTGCATAGTGGTTTCTTTTTGTTGAACCAACTTGATATGTCACTTGGTCTCTATACATCACAAATACGAGTTGATCAATCTGCCGCTTATAATACAAGTTGATCAATCTTCCATTTAAGAAGAATGCATATTTGTTGTTTGCATTTTGTCATCCTTGTATCCTACACAATTATCATTACTAGAATTGAAATGGGCATTCTTCTTAACTACTCTCTCATTCGATGGACTACAGGTACAACCAAACTGGTATTTGTCAGATCTGTCTTCATCGAGCGAGGAAAGTTCAGGTAGATGGAGAGCAACTAGAGGTGAGAAGATCAGAAGAAAATTCCATAGACACATGGAATTTTTTCTTGTTGAAGGGGGGTCCTTCTCTTATGATGCTAAGACCATAGATGACATCGAGGTGCCCTTGAGGTACAAACATTTAGTGAAACGATGGGTACCCAAGGACCTTCCTCAAGTAAACACTGAGTTCTGTCTGGACGAGAGGATATATCGCATTGCTCCATCATCGTTACATGGCTTGGGGCTATTTTCCATCGATGGCATAAAGGTTTTTGATGACGAAATAACTGAATTGATGGAGTATGTCGGGCCTTGTTACAATTATAGATATTGGATGAAGCTAGTCCAATATACGCGAGGTATGTGGATATACAAAGTGGCTGCAAATTATATACAGCTAAGAGACAATGATAGAAACAAAGGAGGGCCTATGTATATTGACGGAAGGCCAAAGGCATCAGGCAATATTGTGGGGTTTATAAATAGCACACAACCCGAGACAACAAATAAGCAACCCAATTGCATATTTGAGGGGCGGGAACGAAACCGTGTATTCGTATGCACAATAAAATCAATAACTGCAGGGGAGGAGTTTTTGATTGATTACAACTTGAATCGAATACATACGGACATTGCTATTATGGGGGCGGTAATTTTAAACCTATTATGTTTACTTATCATGATGTGATGTGGTGCAGTTTGTAAATTTGTATTCCCATTGCTTGTAAATTTATCGGTGTTCATGATTTTTATTTGTTATGGATTTCTAACACCTAAATATTATGCACATCATACTCTTAGTGTTTGCATGAGTCATTTCATTTTCTATAGATTTGTAACACCTAATTCTTGGTAGGTTGATCGTGGAAAAGCACCAACCGACCTCTAAAAACAGGTAAATTACAGGCAATGCACTTCACTATAATGCACATCATACTATGTGAGTTTTCATGAGTCATTTCATTTGTTATGGATTTCTAACACCTAATTCTTGGGAAGATGATCATGGAAAATCTCCAGCCCCCCCAGAACAAGCATATAATTAACATTTCTAAATTACATTTAATGTGAAATTTATTATTTGTTTATATAATTGAAAATAACTTTTATTTCTTGAAATATGTAGTCCACGGGCCATGGTTGTGATGATTGGGTCGACAACAACTTGTCGGATGACCCAAACATAATGGTAACAATCAAAAAAATCATAAAAAAAATGAACAGAGAAACACTTTGCTTGATTGTAAGTAAAGATCAAAATCAAGAAACTAAAGAAAGGATAGAGCAGTTGAAGGAAGACCTTCAAAAATATAAGGTAGTAATCATATCTTAAAGTGATATTTTTTTGGTCATAAGATCAATTATGAATGGTTCAGGTTTATAACTTTTACATTTTCTAATAAAAAAAAAAAAATCTTTCTTATATAGGATTTTTTGGCTCCGATTCAGTCGGCTCCTGCAGTAGATGTTGGTAGTAGTCATGTTGTAGAGAGTACACCACAACGTCTAGCCAACACGAGCCAACATATGTTGGCTAGGATATTCAGAACTCCACCTATGATTGATCCCAGTCATACTCAGACTAGGTCCACACCTATAGCTGGGGACCGTGAGCATGGCATACCCCTTTAGCCGGAGGTGGCAGAGTCACACGTAGGAGCTGGTGGTAGTGGCAGTGATGACACTGTCAATTCATTTCCTGGATTGTCACGCATTCTCAGCACGAGAACAATGTCATGCACTTTTTTGGTGAATGAGAAAGCAGTTCCAATAAAGACATTAAAAATTCCAGGTGTTTTTAATTGTTTTAACCATTTGTTGTTGTATATCTGAAGCATATATCATCTTATATATTATTATTTTCTAATTAATGATCGTTTATTTTTGCATGTAGGAAACAACTTGTTCTATAAACACTTGCATGACCATTCATTGGAAATTTTTGGTCCCACGTTACACACAAGGTGGAATTCTCAAAGTATTCACCTCAAAAAAGAAATCTTGGACTACCTTGAATGTATGTTTGGGGTAGATACCTTTGACAAAAGCGAGGTCTCCAAAGCGGTGGGCCTATATTTACAATATATACGTGACATGTATAGGGTTAAATTGCAAAAGGACCCTAGGTATGAGCATCCACCCGTTATTCCTGAGAGGGAATGGAAGGCATTCAGAAAATAAGGAAGAAATCCACCTGGTCCAGGAAGGTAAATTACAATTTGAATTCAATATTTTTAGCTTTCTTTATTTTTAAATACAATTGCGATATATAACATACTTGCAATTTTTCATAGGCTCCCTAACACTTTGAAAGCCACCAAGGCAAGGGTTTAGAAACATGACCAACACAGACTAGGCCAAGGAGGCTATTTGAAGTTACAGGAACGAATTGTAAGTAATCAAACATCTTAACAATATTATTAGTTATATCGCCTTCCAGGTTTTTGGTAATTCATGGGGCAACCAAAGCCACTATGGAAGACCTTCATCTTGGTTACATGTGTGGATACCAAGTTGTTATTGATCACCAAAAAAGCTTGGGATAGTCACCAAGATGCAGTGTGCATGAGATGGTATATTATAAAAATCTAACCACAATAACACGCTTTCATTACCTTTAAAATACATTCTCGTTTGATATCGTCCAATAATTTTATATGTTTCTATATTATTTATAGCAGGGGAGCAACAATATTATCAAGCCCATCAATAGTATTGTAGAAAAGTTTGTTGATAGTAGAGAGCAACCACAAGATGGTGCTTCCATGCAGGCCCATGAAAGTGAGGTGCAGCCTCCTAACAATGAGGTGAAGCCTCCTGAAAGTGAGGTGAAACCTGATCCTAACATAACTGGGTTGGTGCAACCCCATGATGTTGCTTCACATGAGAGCCACGATGGTAATATGGCTGTATATTAATCATATATAACTTAATAGTTTTGTATTTATGAATTTTTTGATTCTATTTTTTCTTTTTACTAATTCAATTACGATTGTCTACTTATAAATTTTGTGGTTTCAGTGGTAGAGTTGCACGACATACATCAAGATCCTCTAACATAAGAGGAGCACAGGGTAGGTAAATTATTACATTCCAGTCATATTTTTTCTTATTAATGAACTAAATCAATCATATTCAATAACTTGCCCTATAAATTTAATATTTTTGGTTGTTATAGGCGATGACCCACATATGGTGCCTCAACGACGTGAGTATGTGACAAGGAATGCAATGCGTACGAGAATGCAAGGACAATCAACAATAGAAGAGCACACAGTAAAAGAAGATGACACAAATATCGATGAAATACTTAGGAAATTAGCAGCAAGTCGTGCAAAGAAAAAAAACAAACTAGTATTGATGTATAATATTATAATACCGATCATTTATAATAAAAATAAATTCACACATGCCTGTCAATATTAAGGTCTTGCATACCTTTTTTTTTTCTTTTCCTTTGAATGGGTTCTTGATCAATTTACTTTTTCGTGACATGTTTTGAATATTTTTAATGCATATTATCTAGTAGATAGTGTTATTTTTCTTTTCCTTTGACCATTTGACCCTTGGATTAGACTAGAAGGTATAAATCCCACATCAAAGTGTGGAAACCCCCTTTGTACGAGGATGACACCCACACATTATGATTCAACCTTTTGACAGAGATATGACCCTTTATGTTGTTATCTTGTGATTGGTTAAGCCCCTCTTGTTGACTTGTATATTTTCGTCACCCTTATTGTGGCTAGGTTCCCCCTCTTATGTGTTGGTCGCAGCCTATCCTTGGCACTGTCAGCATGTATCTGCCCTTCGACAACCTTGTCGTGGTTTCCTTGACCTTGTCGCAGCCTATCCTTGGCACTGTCAGCCTGTAGCTGCCCCTCGAGAGCCTTGCCGTGGCTGCCTTGACCTTGCTATAGCCTATTCTTGGCACTGTCATCCTATAGTTTCCCCTCAGTAGCCTTGTCGTGGCTTTCTTGACCCTATCTCAGCCTATCCTTGATGTTGTCAGCCTGTAGCTACCCCTCGGTAGCCTTGACCCCATTGCAACCTATCATTGGCATTATCAGCCTGTAGCTACCCCTCGATAGCCTTGTCATGGTTTCCTTGACCCTACCGCAGCCTATCCTTAGCACTGTTAGCCTATAGTTTCACCTCGACAGCGTTTTTGTGGCTTCTTTGACCCTGTCCCAGCCTATCCTTGGCGCTATCATCCTGTAGTTTCCCCTCGATAGACTTGACCCTGCTGGAGCCTATCCTTGGCTCTGTCAGCCTATAGCTGCCCCTTGACAGCCTTGTCGTGACTGCCTTGACCCTTTTGCAGCTTAACCTTGGTGTTATCATCCTGTAGTTTCCCCTCGGTAGCCTTGTCGTGGCTGCCTTGACCCTCTCGCAGCCTATCCTTGGCGATGTGAGCCTGTCGCTGCCCCTCGACAACCTTGAACCTACCAAAACATATCCTTGTCGTTTTCATCTTGTAGTTGCCCCTCGGTAGCCTTGTCATCGCTGCCTTGACCCTGTCGTAGCCTAACCTTGTCATTTTCAACTTGCCTCTACCTCTTGTGACCTTTGTTGTACCTATGTGTTGTGTGGCGTGTCTCAAGGAAGGTTGTCCTGACCCTCCATAGTTTTCCTAATGTGTTAAGAGGAACGTGACCCAAAGTGGATGGTTACAAGGCAACGTTGGTCTCTAAGGGTTCTTTGATTGATTGAGTTCATCTTGTTTTTGGGTTCTGTCGTGATTTGTTTTTCCTACTGGACATCTCTCTCTCACTTGGTAAGGTCTGCCCTCAGGTAAGTGCTTGACACTTCTCCCTTTACTGAATACATTTATGGGGTTTTCCACAATCAAGTAAGTTTCTAACCCTATCTCTTTTACTACTATTATTTATTATGTTCACTGTTCAGTTTCATATTGAAGATCATTGAATTATTTTACAGCAGTACCTATCTTCATAGTATGTTCAGATTATGAATTGATATTCAATTGTTATCAATGGTTATCTTCTTGATGTGATCTGGAATTTTTTGTTATATTTCTATTATCTGCTTTTTACCCTTATGTTTAGATCCGATCTGTAGTAATCATATTGTGAGAAAAAATATTAAATTTCTCTCTACTTAAGTTTTTACCCTAAATATATCAGTTAGATTGGGTATTGGGGAATTGAGAGTGATGTGAGGGGGGGGGGAGGGGCCATAAGAGCTTCCACCTTCACGTGGTTGGCCCTGTTTAGTAGAGAATAAATTAGGAATTGGATAATCTTGGACCAAACCTCTCTCGATCCTCCAGAGCAACAAAAAAGCCAATGTTGACTTTGTTGCTGCTCTGTCAGATCGAGGAAGGTTTGCTGCAAGATTAGACGGCTCCAATAAATTATTCTTGAAACCAAGAGGAGCCCATTCAGGAGTTATTTCTACTTCTATAACTATCACGTTTGTAGTTTGTTCTTAGTGAGTAAGTCGATGTTTGAATCTAGGATGATGAGGGGCTACTCCAAAAAAAGGTTGATAAGGTTCTTGTAAGCATTGCCAATGTATGTTCTGACATTCTGAATTTAGTGCATCTTAACGTATAGTAAATAATTGCAATTGAATAATTTTTTTTAAATACATATTTTATTTAATATTCTAGATTGTCCAATGTAGTGATCTATTATCTTGAGTAGGAATATCCTTGAGGTTAAATATGTCCATTGAATAATCTTGGATTTTGTTGTCTTGTCCAGGTTTGTCATGATGGAAAAACTATTGAGCATGAAGCAACTCATGGCACTGTAACTCGGAGGTGAAACTAGCACAAATAAGGGGTTTGGTCTAGAATTTTTAATTATATATATGATGCATCATTGTTTTGAAGGGTGTATTTTTCTTTTATAATCTCCAAAGTAATGTTTCATAAATCGTATAGTTATATAATTTCTTAATTAACTATTGAAGGTTAGACAATATTTAGTGATTAGCTGGTTTTCAATTGTATATGTTGGTCATATGTTGAAAATGCAAAGCTTATTCTATTATATGGTCTAGTTATAGAATTATCCTTGTTTCTCCGTTCTTCTTTTAAAACCCTATTTTTTTTTTTTTAATAGCAGCCCTGTCCAATGTGCTCAAAGGCTATCAAGTTGTAGCATGTCGATTTCTATTTTCTACACTGAAGTTGAGCTATAAGTGGCATTTGGCTTTTGTAAACGATATTTTGATTTAATTTTGTGTTGATAAAAATCAATGATTCTTACAATGGTTTATTCTCAAGATTGTTTTGATTCACCTCGGGGTAAATATATACTTCAGAGTTGGTAGCTATCACAATTTTTGTGTTTGTAGCTAGAGTATGGTTATGGCCCTTATTTTTTATTTATCTTTTAAATCCTCTTATGTTTGTCATTTGTGGTCCCATCCAAGTGTTTTAATATCGACTCACAGAAAAGTGGATTTGGGATCAAAAGGCTATCAAATAGCAGTGCGTCTATTTCTATTTTATACTAAACATTGTTTTGATTCTCCTGGGGCTAAATATGTAATTCCGACAAAATTTGAACTGGCCTCCATTGTAACTTTTTGTACAATTTCTGGGATGTGATATTGTTCTGCATACCGATAAGGATCGATATGTATATGTTTAAATACTTATAAGTTGTTTAATTAGTTATTGAAGGTTAGAGAATATTTAGCTATTGAAGTTGTTTAGTGAGAATTGAAGTAATTTGATCATTGTTGTATGCAGGTTTTGAAGCACTTTAAGCCTGAGAGTCCATGGCTGAGACCTATACAAGACAAGTGAATTCTACCAAAAAGATCCTCTTCTTATTTCTCAGGCATAAAATCAGAGTGTCCATGGCTAAGACCTATACAAGACAAGGGAATTCTCCAACCAAAACCAACTGATTTTTTGCCTGAGAAATTAGAAGAGGATCTTTCTGAAGAATGTTTCTTGGTATAATAGATTGTTCTTGGAAAAAGCTGAATGGTAAGGCATTGACAAAAAGGGTAAGGCATTGACGAGAGTTTGTAGAGTTTAGAGTGATAAAATCTAGTTTATTTTTATTAGATTTGTAAGGCATTGACAAGAAGAGTTTTGGATCTGAAAGCTACACTGTGAAAAAAAGAAGCAGTTCCAATAGATTTCTATGATTCGAGAGTTGAATTTTTATAGGATTTGCATTAGAAGGTTGATAAAATGAGACGGCTCAACAAAAACTTCATTGATGATTAGTTGTTCCTAGACATGAAGCCTATCTTGATTACATTCCATTTGAGTCTAGTGGCATTGCCATAGTTTGGAAGCCTATGTTTGAACCTCTTTGTAAATATAATTTTTTGGTGTTGCATGACTTGTTGGTCTTTGGCATTACATATGGATTGAATGGGAATACCCTATACTTGTACAGGATGTACACATTTTAACAAGGCTGTCTATGGAGGTGGAATATGTCTCCCATGCATTTCAAGTTATGAGGAAGCATGGTCACAATAAGGATGAACCTAGCCTATATCACAAGTATGGTACATATAGGGGAGGTTGTGGTGCCATCATCTCATTCATTATTAACCCTGAGGGCCATTTTTCTTGTTAGTTGATTGCGATCCATCTCATGTGTAAATACACCAAGGAATAATTCAACCTGGATGCCAAATTTGTCACTAAATTATGTGTGCGGGGAACTAAATTGAAATGGTTTAAGTTATTAATAGATGAAGTCTTTCAGGCATGTGCTAATCCCCACACATAATCCACCTAATTCATCTTTGGCTATCCATTGGTTTCTTTTTGGATGTGGAAATGGAATCCCCTATAGGGAAGATAACTTCATCCCATGCCCAATCAACAAATTCTTTCATTGCAATTTGATGCTTGGAAGAGTTGGAAGGACACTAAGATTTTTTCATTCAATGAGGCCACTTTCAACAAATGGTATGACTAGATTATTAGAGTTACTAAACCCATTTTGTGAATCCCATAGGTGCTACAAGTGAATAAATTTTGGTTTGGTATGAACATGGACAATACATTTATGTGGCCATGGGGCACTAATGTTGATAAATTCCATGCCATTTCTTTGCCCTATTACTTGATAGAATCATCTCTTGATAAATTCCATGCCATTTCTTTGCCCCATTTCCAATTGCAACAACCAATCCATCTATGCCTTTGCTGAAGCTTGAGCCAACTGATGATTTTCTCCGGGATCTTGTAGAATTTGGCAACCAGAATGGGATGGTCAATGTTGAAGAAAACTTCTATGCCTTTTATGAACTTGAGAAAAATAATGCCTCATCTCTTTTCAACAATTTTTTTTTTTTTAAATATTCAGGTTCGTCAGTCTTCCGACTACTACAGGTCAGACTTCCGATGGGAAACGCTCCTAGTAAAGCGTTGGAACTACAAAACGCTTGTCAGTTGCATCTACGAGATAGCGTCAGAATATTTGTCGGTAGACCGATGGACGTCGTCAGTAGTTTTCCAGTTGCCCTTTGAAATTAAATTTTTAAAGGTCGTCGATCATCAGAAATTAAGGGAGTCAGAATACCGATGATAGTCCAACGTCAAAAAAACCACGGGAGATTTTCTGACACCTATTGAGCCCTCATAAGTGGTGGTTGAGCGAAATCAAATGTTGGGGGTATGGCAATAGGGCGTCAAAAATTCTGTCCATTTATAGTAGTGACTCATCAATGTAATCTGTAAGATAAACTTGTAAGCAGTGCATGTACAACTAATATTGTTGATCGAAGCTCGATATAGATCACCCTTGTATCTATCTTTTTTATAGAAAGATTTGCCTCACCCTATGCAAATTTGTTGAGAAGGCCTTTTTCCATTTCCCTAAGCAAACTTGAAGTCCCTTTTTTCAAATTCCATAGCTAAAACCAATAGTTTTCCACATATGTGCACCCTACCTACTATACAGTATGCATATACGTAGGTTGCACCACTACAACCCCTGTACATTGGGTTTTGTGCCCAAAATTAAAACATGGTGTCGAGTTTCCATGTCACGTCATGAGATCCATGATCCTTGACCTTCCATATATTGGAAACGTTCTAACTCAGCCCTTCAGTTCCACTTGAAGGCTATAAATGGGCCAAATCCGAAATATGGAAAAGAGGAGAAGAATTGAACTTTAAGCGCAAAGTTACTATGGAGAAATTATCACTTCATATTGATTCTTCGTCCCTTTATCCCTTTAAGTATGAACACATTGTTCAACTCCCAAGATCTTCCATACTTCACTGAGAACCTCATTGTATCTCTTATATGAGCTTGTTTTTGGTGGAGGATTGAAGTAGTAGAGGTCCAACTTGAAGGGACATAGTTTATCGGTTCTGAACCGTGCCGACAGAGAAGTTTGTAATTCATTTACTTATGTTGATTCCATTTTAATATAAATACTCTTTTCTCGTCCAATTAATATATTTCAAATATTTGAATTGTTATTCCATGGGCATATTTTTTATGAATGTTGATGGATTATGCTATTATCACCATATGCTTGAATTTATTGGATGTTGAGGACAAGTTGCAGGTGTATTGTTTTGATTAAAGTGCTCAATGATGGACTTCATCGAACGTCTGGACGAGGTAGGCTCTTTATATTTTCTTGTTAGCATATTTTTTTATATAGCATACTTGAGATTAGAGTTGATTTCTGCAGTCATTTCCTTCTGTTGTGGTTTACCCCTAGCCATAGAGATATTTTCCTTGTAACTGAATTGGCGACCATACTGGGGATATAATATTCTTTTCATGGTTTGGAGTGTTTTTCTCCTTTGATTTCTCTCGTTTATATTGAGTTTTTTGTCATTTGACTGCTTGACAACTACTGTTCTTTTTGAGTCTCTGTTTCTTAGCCTTGTCCTTAGCCTGGTAGTGTTTTAACACATATATGCGGGTTTTTACCTGATAGTTGTTAGAATATAGAATATGGTGTGCTCGTTTTACCATTGATGATACCCTCATCACTCAACCACAGGCCGAAGCCTCCCTCTGAGCACCTTAACCTTGACTTGAGAATTCCTCCAGAAGAAAACCCTAGGCTAGATAGCCAAACAAAGAGTAGCGCATCAATCCCCAAGGATAGCGCATCACAAAAGATTGATCAGATGTTCTAAACCCTAGCCAAGAGATATCCAAGCCAATACTGAAACTAGTTGCTGCTACAACTACACCTGCAACTCTCCTCCAAACCTGTGCACCAGAATGCAACTATAGTGCGCACCAACTGGGAAACTGCAATTCTGATATGCTGTCAAATGAGAATTGGCGCCCTGTATTTATAGCAATCCTGCCAGTTTTCTGGGGCCGACTTCTCCTTCTGGGTATGTGTCTGTTCAGTATATTATTATTAATTCTAGTTGACTTCTTCTCTTGGAGGCTAATACCCTAATATAAATTATCTTCTTGAGCCAACAAGGCTTCTAGGTTTATTATCCAATTCAGTAGGGTTTCTCTTGCTTCCCGGAGTCTTCTATTCCGTCAGGTTCACATGTAGAGGTAAATACCTCCCACAGCTACCATAATATTAACACTCCCTCCTAGCTAGAGAGGTATTTATAGGTAATGGACTTGAGCACAAAATATACCATTTACGTGATAGCATCAATATAGTCATCTAGACTATTTCATAACTAGATCATGAGCATCACCATCACCATCAACTGCATCATCTCTCGAAACCATACTTCATCTGAGTAGTTAGATATGATGTTGGATAAGTCACTCTCACCAT
>ML779250.1:1033618-1080328 GCA_009831015.1 Picea engelmannii | reverse complement strand
ATTGTATTTCTGAAATGTCTTTCTCTTGATTTGGCTTCCTCCTTGAACCAAACTTCCTTTTGTTTCTGAAGTTCTTGAATCTTACTGTGAAGGCTTGATCATCGTACTTATTTTGAGGTTTCTCTTTTGCATTGATCCTTGATTCTTCTTGAGCACAACAAGTCCAAAGTTCTTCAAATGTCGGGTACTCCTTCCTTGTGTTCATTCTTGCGGCAAATGCATCCCATGTCTTGGGAAGACCATTCAGTACTATTTTTACCAATTCCTTTTCTGAAGTGATCTCTTCAATAGCTTGTAGTTGATCTCTTAGCTAGGAGATCCTTACAAAGTATGATGTTATGCTGTCGTCATCATTCACATTCATGTCACGGAGCTCATTCTTCAGACTCATAACTTGTCCAATGTTTCCGACTGAGAAGAGATTTGTTAGGGTATCATACATCTTCTTCGATGAGTCAAGATGGGAGATGTAGAGTATCAAGTGGTATTTTATGGATTCCACTATGATACTCATGGCATTGATGTCAACATATTTGAACTTCTCCATAGCTACAACGTTCTACGGTTCCTTCTCTTCTCTTTCTTTAAACTATGGCTTCACGATCTTTCCTTTCACAATATCCAACACTTTATTCTTAGCAAGGATGAGGTCAATCCTTGTCTTCCATGCTCTGAATTTAGAGGCTCCATCTAGCTTGTTCTCATACTTCATAGAATTCGTCATGGCTTGCTTGACTTGGTCAAACCCTAGATTTGACCAGAAATTCAAACTTCACGTCTTAGCCTTCTGAGAGTACCAGGAGATGCGCTGGGCTAGGGCACACTGATCTATCCGGAGATTAGGTCAATCTCGTCACTTAAGGTGCCTCAAAAAAAGGTTTAGGGTTTTTGCAACTGCTTCTGCTGCTAACCCTAGCTGCAGTGCTTTTGGAAGCTGCTCCTGCTAGTAACCCTAGTGGAAGTTCCTCAATGAGCTCAATATCTAGCAGCTATGTTTTCTTCCAGCGTTTTAGGCTGACTGAAGGGGAGTGGGCCCATAACCTGTTAGAATATAGAAGATGGTGTGCTCGTTTTACCATTGACGATACCCTCGTCACCCAACCACAGGGCGAAGCCTCCCTCCGAGCACCTTAACCTTGACCTGAGAATTCCTCCGAAAGTAAACCCTAGGCTAGATAGCCAAACAAAGAGTAGTGCATCAATACCCAAGGATAGCACATCACAAAAGACTGATCAGATGTTCCAAACCCTATCCAAGAGATATCTAAGCCAATACTAAAACTAGCTACTTCTGCAGCTGCACCTGCAACCCTCCTCCAAACCTGCGCACCAGACTGCAACTGCAGTGTGCACCAACTCGGAAACTGCAATTCTGAGATGCTGTCAAATGAGAACTGGCGCCCTGTATTTATAGTAATCCTGCCAATTTGCTGGGGTCGACTTCTCCTTCTGGGTATGTGTCTATTCAGTATATTATTATTAATTCTGGCCGACTTCTTCTCTTGGAGGCTAATAGCCTAATATAAATTATCTTCTTGAGCCGACAAGGCTTCTAGGGTTATTAGCCAATTCATTAGGGTTTCTCTTACTTCCCGGAGTCTTCTATTCTCATCAGGTTCACATGTAAAGGTAAATACCTCCCGCAGCTACCATAATATTAACAATAGTCATGTACATATGCATGATGTCCTCCTGCAAGAGGTGTATATACATGATTTTCTCCTGAACAATCACGTACATCATCATTTTTTGTGTGTTTGTTGAGTTTGATGTTTGTTGGGTAATTTTTTAGGGTTGTTGAGTCTTCTTGGGTCTCTGTTATGATAGTTAAGTTTATGTGGAATGATAGGAAACCTTTCTTTGGTTGAATTTATGGGCGGTACCTTTCTCATCATCCTTTTAATTTGTTTTTCCATGCATCTTGGACTTGGTGTTTTCTTATTGATATCGTACTTGGTTTTTCTTTGTTTACATACAATATAATTTTTATATCAAGTTGTTGTTCAATCCTTGCATTTTCATTCATTTATATTGAAAAAAAAAAAATATTAGGCATTTTGCATTGTTGGCATTTCATCTTTTTGGTCCTTATCATTTATCTTAGTGCATGTATAGAAAGATTGCATCTTATTTGGAATTGCAAAACTAAATTGAAAATTGCATTTTGAAAAGGTTATCATTTATTCGGAATTGAAGTTAAGAATTTTGCATTTTATTCATATTCATTTATTTGAATTGTTGAGTCATAACATCATTAGTTTCACGACCGCACCTTTTTTTAGTAAGAAAGGCCACTAGAAACGATTTTATTTTCTAGGGTGCACAAAGTAGCTTAGGCTTTAGAGCCTTGGAATAGGATTTTGTGAATAAACTTCTCCAAGGATATTAAATCAACATGTGTGTCTGACTAAGGGAGTGGAGAAATCCATTATATAACTGGTGATGTCAGGAGGCTCCGCTTACACTAGAGTTAAGCACGAGGTCATGTGAGGTTGGTTGAGGGGATATCACCCCAATACCTTCTTAGCGTCAGATATATGTGTGGGGATCTATTCATATATGGGGATCTTTCTAGTACCTTTACCTCTGTGAGAGGCGATGCTTTTGAAGTTTATGGCTTTGTTACCCTGCCCATATGATGGACCTAAATTATGATTGTTTGTTTGCACATCAGTTATATCATGGTTTCTTATTTGTTTGACATAGGTACCACATAGGTTACTTGCATGGGTTATTATGCAGGTACCCTAGGTCAGATAAGGATCGGAGATCACACAACCTTGATGGAGGGTTAACTCTCTCGGGGGATCTGACCGACTAGTTGTTAAGCCCACGAGGGTCCTTATAATTGATTATGATACCTCTGATCTTTAGCAGGGACTCTTAGGCCCCTCTTGGTAAAGGCATACCTACTTAAGGGAGGGAAGCCCCATTCAACCACTTTATCTTGTTTGTGTGCATATTGGCCTTTTGTTTATTTTATTTTGGTCTTCTCTTTGATCACCAGTTGGCCTTAGGATTTATTTTTTATATCTCGAGTCTTGAGTCATCGTGGAGCCAGACTAGCTTCCCCGTAGGTCTCGCCGCTTGTTACAGTTACCACGACATTTTTAGTCTTTTCCTTCTAAAAGGTGTAAAGTTATCAAATGTGGTACACACACCTCCACTTACTAGACTTGTGATCATACAAGGATGAGTACTAAATGGTGTTAGAAAGACACTGGGAGTCCTCCAAATCCCATACCTACAATAGTTAATGATACCCCTTCGACACCTTCAACCACAATGGTTGTATTTCCAGAGGTGCCTATCATCACTCTTGTCCATCGTATAGTAAATACTCAACCTATAGCCACAAACCCTTTTGGGTCCCTTTTTCACTTGTCAGGCTATCATATTCATTCCATCCTTATGGAATCTAGTCCTTTTTCTTATGGTATGCTGAATTTCACATCGCAATTTTCATCCTCCATCCCAGCATTTAGTCTGAATACTAGTATTGGACTTGGGGGCACGGTTCCTCCACATACTCCATTCTTGTTTAGTGGTTCTCATGTCCCACAAACGAATTCTATAGTTGAAGCCTTCCTTGTATTAACCTCAGGTCTAATCCTGTTCCTAATGCTTCTGGATGGAGTAACCAACCTAGCGGAGAAGCTATTGCTTATGGTCTATCCTTTATACCCACCTCCTCTGTATCGATTCCTACAAACACATTTGGCATGAAGAATACACCTTTATTCTCTAGATTCACACCTAGAGGAGGTCAGTTTGATACCTTGGGAAACCCCCAACCTGGAGCTACTCCAGCTGGGGGCAGTTTTTACAACCCTCATCAAAACATTCCTACTAGAATGGTGCCCAACCAACCTCTCATGAATCAGTTTGGAGGAGAGTCTTACAATCTCAGACATGGACATGGTTCCTACCAGAACCTTGGATGGGCTGTGATTCCCCAACAACAATCTTTCTAGGGAGATTGGGGCCAGATGTCGCAACCCCATCTCCCTTTTCTTGCCACGCTCAATCTGCCAGAATTGTCTAAGTTAATGAATGATCATGTGTGTCACGATCCAACATGCCCCCCCGTCCCCACCAAGTTTCCTTTGGATATTCCAAAATTTGAAGGAATGAATGGTGAGGATCTTGATGATCACATCACTAATTTTCACCTTTGGTTCTCTTTGAATTCCCTTAACGACAATTCTATTCGGTTAATATTGTTTCAACGCACCGTAACATGGGTCACCGTGAAATAGTATGTTGAGCTACCTATGGGGACATATAAAACCTTTAATTAGATGTCCTTAGTCTTCCTCAACCACTTCCAATAGCTAGTTCATTACGATGATCACTTAGAACTTATGTCGACCTTATGTCAGGACAAAGACAATCATATCTCAAATCACATCTAGGAGTGGTGTAGACTGAAGAGGTCGATCAAGACCTGGATACCCCTAGAATTCCTACTAGAGTGGTTGCTCAAGTCGCTACTGCCTTATATTTCGAAGGATATTTCTACATCTGGGGTTACATATGACAAAATCAATTTTTAAAGCCCAATAGTTATATCTTATATATGCTTAGTCTTGGATGTCATAAGAGATTCTTCCAGATGCACCGAGGTCAAACTATGACCCTAGAAAAAAACTCGGGCCTCATTTCGATGGCATTGTAGGCTTAGCCAATGTGAAATATCAAGACTCGGTGACAAGCCATTTGAAAGAGTTTTCTCTAAAACAGTTTGTAGGAGGGAAAATTCGTTTGTGTTGTTCACTCCCACTCATTCGGCAGATGTACATTCTGCGAAATCATCGACCAACCCGAATGGTAACCAATAACTAGGAGTGAATAAAAATAAAGGACGTAGTAAAAATCATAGGGGTGGGAAGAATAATAATAAAGCCAAGGACACCGGTAATAATGATAACTCAAATAATAATGTTGGTGAGGGAAAGAAAGAAAGGAGGAAGGTGAATTTTCCCTCCAAGATTTGTACAAATGAGCACCTTACCCATTTATGCCCCAAACTTTCGAAAGCTGCGAGGATTTTATCTCTATCACCCTCTTTTCTGACTAATCATTTTCCACATAATCGTCACATGGCCTCGAGCTACTCGAATGCCGAAAATATGGTGAGTGGGATTAAAAACCCACCGATGCAAGATGGTGACCATTTATGCATCAATATCGTTGAAGCTAAGGTTAATGTAGCCACTTGGTCTTGCAATTATAGTTCTCCACAGACTGTACCTAGTCTAGAGTCTCCCCCTCCTCTAGAGACACCCTTATAGATCAAAAAAATAGAGCCCCTCGCCTTGTATTCTGAAAGGAGTACTCAAGTGCTCTACCCACAATCCAAATGCTAGAGCCACCGATAATTACTCTATTATTGAGGATCTGGGTCAAACCCATTGTGAGATGTCGGCTCTGGAGGTACTCCAAACGTGTCCTTTACATAGGAATGCCTTGTTATCTGCATTAGGTGCTCTATATCCTTGTGGCTAAAAAGTTATCAAGTTTGATGTCACAGATGTGAATCCTTTCTTTCTTTACCATGTGGCATTCCAAATCCACGTGGGTTACTCAAATTATACCATCAAACATATTGTTGTTCATGAAGGCGTTGCAACATGTGTGATGTTCCTGGTCTATTGGAAATCCCTCGGCTCTTCGACCCTTTCTTAGTCTCCGACCATGTTGACTTCTTTTGACAGTCGTTCCTTCTGCGCTCACGGTAATCTTCCAACCTTTTCGGTCTAGTTAGGTGGGAATATGGTAGAGGTGGATGTAGAGGTGGCTTATGCACCCCTCGACTATAACTTGTTACTACAACACAATTGGACTTATGCTATGACTGCAATCGTATCATCCATCTTCCGCACTCTTGGCTTTCCTCACGATGGGAATATTGTGAGGATCGACCACTTTTCCTTTGCGTACGCCAACCCCAATTTATATTTTGGATCGTCGATCCTTGTGATAAAAAATTATCAGTCATCAACTGAGAGTATTGGTGTCTAAATTTGTTCATCCCTTATTGGTACCTTCGACTTCATGACACTAGTTCATCATATATATGACATGTCTAGTAGGTCTACTTCGTCAGAGAGGTATGTTCCTTTACGCACTTCATATTTTAATGATCGTTGGACCCTACCTTTCTCGATTGTGTCTTGTGAAGGTCAGTCACATACTGGAATGGCCATGCCACTATCGACAATAGAGATTATGTATCAAGCCATCCTTGACTCTTCTGCCGATCCAGATCCTGTTATCTCACAGACGGACGAGGAGGATCTTTTTCAAGAGCCTGTGTGGGCCACTTCATCGTATTGTTCACATGACTGTCTCCATGAGACTTTACCTTCGAATGAAGTTATCATAGAGCCCATGAATGGTTCTGACAGGCCTTGGGATGATATGCATCATCGCTCTTATTTTCTCTCAGAGCTTTCTAGAATCAAACAAGATGATTTTAGATACACTTTGGGCGAGATAGTCAGTCATGCCATAGTTCCAATTCATACACATTGCATTTATGCAGAAGGAAACATGGCGAGTATATACATTATCATCACGATCGATATCTCTTGTATTCCTAGTAGGGTTGAAAATGTATACATCAGTGCAGATTGTTTGCTAGAAGAAATTTTGATCTACACTGAGCTCTTCAAGGAATTTTTTGATGTACTCCCTTGGTTATATCAAGAAATTCCAGGAATAGAGCCTTGAATTTTTGAACATGAGATTAGAACTTACCTGAATGCCAAACCTATTCGACAACGACTTAGAGCTATCAATCCTAGAAAGGCCCCTTCTATCAAGGTAGAAGTAGAAAAACCGCTTAATGTTGGATTTATCTACCCAGTTCCCTTGATTGAATGGGTATCCAATCCCATTCCTGTGAATAAAAAGAAAGGAACCATATTCCTATGCATGGACTTTCATGACCTGAATAAATCATGTTCCAAAGACAACTTACCGACACCTTTCATAGATCAGATTCTCGACGAGTGTGAGGGGATCAAAGCTTTTTCTTTCATGGACGTATTTTCAAGGTATAACCAAATTTAGATTAAACCCGAGCACCAACATAAGACGACATTTATTTTCCCTTGGGGTACATTCGCATACCGGAAGATGCCTTTCGGCCTTAAGAACATCATAGAAACCTTCCAACAAGCTATGACCTTCGCATTTCACGATCTCAATCATATAGTCGAAGCCTATCTCGATGGTCTTGCTGCTCACTCCCATAAGAGAGTGGATCACCCTAAGCACCTTCGACTAGTCTTTGAAATATATCCCCATTATCACATCCATTTGAACCCTCATAAATGCATCTTTTGCGTTAGTCAGGTTGTCTTCTTGGATTTTTAGTCTCTAGGAATGGGATCATGGTAGATCTGTTAAAGGTTGAGGCAATACTTCGATTGCCTCCCCTGCACACTATTCATCAAATTCAAGGTTTACAGGGGAAAGTTAACTCTTTACGATGGTTTATAGTGAAACATGCCAATATTACTAAGGGTTTCATGCATATCTTGAAGAAGGACATTCCTTTTATCTGGGATGAGCGAGCCCAGGAATCCTTCAATGCTTTGAAGAAAGCCTTGGTATTGACACCTCTACTGAAGTCTCCAGATTATAGTAAAGATTTATTGATTTATGTCATCATGTCCAAAGATACGATTAGTATGGTGTTGGTTCAGGAGGATGACGAGCTCCATGAGAACATCATTTACTATCTTATTCAAAACTTAGTCGGCCCTGAACTCAAATATTCTCATGTTCAAAAGCTACCTTTGGTTGTCGTTCACGTAGTCCAACGATTAGGACACTATATATTTCTTTGAAAAAATATTGTGGTTTCCGATGTCAATCCATTTCAATACGTTCTTATGAGGCATATCATAGGGGGAAATCACAATAAATGGATTTTCATTCTACAAGAATTCGATCTCAATTTTGCTTCTCGAAAGTCTAAAAAATCAATAGTTTTTGAAGAGTTAATATCCAACTTCCCTCGACTACACAAATATTTTATTCATGTTGATTCATTTTTGTATGAACAAATTTTTCTTGTCTCATAGTCAGACCCCTGGTATGGAGATATTTTTCTCTATCTTAAAAATTTGAATTTCCCTCAGCATCTCTCGTGAGATGATCGACGGTGTATATAGTACCAAGATAAGAACCATCTTATCATCGATGACACTCTTTATTGTCAAGGAGTAGAATCTAAGTCTATTCTAAATGAATATCATAGTGGGGCTTGTGGTAGTCATCTATCTGGGCTTGTGAGAGCTCAAAAAAATTTGCGAGCCAGTTATTTTTGGCCGTCTATTTTTAAAAATTACATCGAAGCAGTTAAGAACCGTCACCCTTGTGAGGTGTTCACTTGGAAAATGAGCTCGCATCCAACCCCTCTCCATCCATTCGTTACTTTCGGTCCCTTCACCAAGAGCAGGGTGGATTTTGTGGATTGCAACCCAACTTCGGTTGGGGGGCATCATCGCAATATCGTGGTCGTAGACTAATTTACTAAGTGGTTTGAGGCCATTCCTACAGTTAAATCCAATGGTAATACTATTGTGTTCTTCGTGTTCAATCAAATTATATGCAGGTTCGAAATCCTGAGTGAGATTGTCACTAATCATGGAAATCAATTTCATAATGAAATGATGAAATAATTAACATCAAAACTAGGATTTAGGAATGATCATTCTTCCCTTTACTACCCCCAGGAAAATGGACAAATATAGGTCGTGAACAAGTCTCTCAAGACCATTTTGAATAAAACTGTCCGCCATAGCAGATATGACTGGCATATCTTGCTTTATCCAACACTTTGGGTATACCAAACCATGGTCAATACTTCCACTGGTTTTTTTCCTTTCCAGTTAGTATATGGTGTGGAGTCGATCTTACCTATTGAATGCAAAATCCATTCTCTTATATTGGCAATTGCACTCCTACCTGACATTTTCTATCTCAAACAATGCCTCGTACACCTAGATAGTCTAGATCAGCAGCGTTGAGATGCCTCGACGTCTATCAAAGCGAATAAAAGATGTGTCAAGTTTCAATATGATAAGTCTGTCTGTCCTTGGAAGTATGTTGAGGGTAACTTGGTCCTCTTATACGATCAAGCCAAAGAACCATTTGGGGTAGGAAATTTCAAACGCATGTGGCACAGTCCCTATATCGTGTGATGTGTATTAGAAAAATGATCATATGAATTAGAATATTATGAAGGGAACATGTTGGGTGAGCCCAAGAATGGGATCTATTTGAAAATATATTACACTTGAGCCCCAATATTGGGTGTAACTCTTTGTATACTAATTTATTTTAGTGTATATATCTTTTCACTTTCTTTTTATCTTCAGCTTTCTTATCAAGTTTTCCCTTGGTTGGTAGATGTCAATTCATTCTTAGGTCTACCAAGGATTCATAGACAAATCCATTCATCATGCACATAACTTGACTTCCACCACCTGGGTTTTTTACTTACTTGAGGGTCTACCGGTGTCTTTAGATGGTGTTTTCCTAGGGCCATCCACGAATAATGTGGCCAAATAGAGCGTCGTTATAAACATTTTGCGTGATGTCATTTTTGATGGTATTCGTTCATTAGAATTTCATTTGAACTCTCAGTTAGTGGTATGTAATTTGAACGACAGTTACCATGTGCGTGACCCTACTCTACTCTGACAATTCTTATGCATATGAGTTTTGGAATGAAAATTTTATTTTATTACTTACCATCAATTACCTAGAAGTTCTAATTATGTATCTGATAAATATGTTAATTTTGCTTTAGATTGGAATTTGTCACATAACTCAAGCAAAGAAAACACTATCATCAATGTACACATTGTAACATAAGTAAAGCCGAAGACCAATGTTTTGATATATATTTCATCTCTCCAAAAAATATGATGTTATAGTACAAAATTGGGGTTCACGCCGTCAAAATAAATATACAGTTGAGCATACAATAATCACAACATGTACACCTATGGTGTCGGATGAGTGTCATGAAAGCATACTATGGCATTTTTGAGACGTCGAAAGAGTCCTACCCAAGAACAAGGCACAACTACAACCTTATGCTACATCAACTCTGGCAGATCCCCCACCTGAACGATGGGAATCCTCTAAGTCAAATGAGATAGGTTGCCTTGCACATTTTGAATCACTCTATCAGCATCCCCTCCCACTGCCTCATCACCTCAGTGCCTCCATCGGTGTTGTGGAATTTTTTCTAGCATTCATGGACCTACATCTACGTGACATACATGTTTAGTTAGTACTTGACATCATCCAAAAAAAAATTGTTTTCTTATACAAAAATAAAAAAAAATTATATATTCAAAAACTTTGACATACCTATGTCTCTGTAGGCAGAAACTGGTAGTAACGACATGTCTAGATCTCCTATGAAGTCAATCCCTTCATAAGGGTATTCCTCTAGAGGCATTACCTGTCGACTCCACTAGAAGAAAAAATCATCGTTGTAGGGTGTTGGCACCCTACCACCCCCTGTTGCCTCATAACCTCAGTCCACCATACCATGGATTGATCATGGGGTCCATGAAAAAAAATCTCAACTCTAGGTCCCAATCCTGGAACCCACTCGAAGAAAAAACTACACAGGATAGACGTTGATCCGGATTTATTTTCGGCACGAAATGAGATCGAAGATATAATAAAGAAATGCATAGAGATATCATAGATATTCAATAATATAACAGAAATGTATCACATATGCAACCATAAACACAGATATATAGTAATACATGATTTATATTGATGAAATAAATGTACAAAGACTGTAAAAATACAGAGTGAAAGACTCGCTAGAATGGTGGCAGCTTATCTCTGAGAAGATATGTGATGGCTACTCACATTCGCAAGAAGATGATTACAATGAACCTTTGAAGGCATTTTTACAATAAGGAAGAATTTCAAAAACCCTAGACATCCAAAAACCTAACCCTAGGAGATAAAGCGCCAAAAGTCATGTGGGCCCCGTTTGGGTAAGTGAGTACATCAACTTCCCAGGGTCGTAACTGTTACATATGATCTCTGTTTTAGACGTGTGATAGATCGTTGGAAAGGTATCATTGAGGAGATTAATTTTTGGGGATCGATCATGCCTTTTACTGTCATTGATAACCTATATCATGAATAACCTTCATTTGGGCCCTTAAAATGGCCCCAGAAGTTAAAAACTGCTAAAAATAGTAAATTGCCAAAATTGCCAGAAAACTGTTTTGAGGCAGCCAAAAAAGGTGGGTGGCCACCGATATCAACCTAGATCAATCCTCCCTCCTTAGGAAGCAATGGTATCCATTGTGTTTAGTTCCCGGGGGAGAGGGAAAAACGTTTGCTGAATCTGCATCTTGGTGAGCTGCTTGCCTTGCTGGAGATGTCGCACTGCTCAGTTTGTGGAAGTCTGTCACGGACCTGTTGAGGCTGAGGTTGTTCAACAAGTTGGGCTACATGAGAGGATGGTGTACAGAAAGAATCTTTGTTCTTTGCTGCAACCTTGTCGACCTGCTTCTATTGGATAGAAGGTGCTTGGGGCAAGGTTGTAGTGGTTCCAATGTCCTTATGTTCCCCTTTTGAACAGATTGTGAAGAAGCTGAATTTTGCAATATGAGATACTACCTTGTAGCACTTTTTTGGTGGAACAGTAGCTGGAACTACCTCTGGTATTCTATAGAGATGACCCCCAAAAGTAACAATGACACTGCGGGGTCAAGACTCATAAACAACATAGTGCTTCCACATATATGGTTGGCCCAAGAGAACATCACAGACATCTAGTGGGGAAACATCACATAATACCTCATCCTTGAAGGGATGGATACTGTATGACAATCGACACTGCTCGCTGACACGGAGATTTTGTTCTTGGCGAACCCACCCAATGTTGTATGGTTGCGGGTGTGGTGTTGTCGACAATCCCAACTGTTTGATGACCTCTGCTAAGATGAGGTTCTTCTGGCTTCCACTATCAACAATAAAATGTAGCAGGGTCCCCTTCACCCACATCTGTGAATGAAAAAGGTTCACCCCCTCTTCAGAATCTTTTGGTTCCTCAAGTTGAATTGTTGTGGTAGCGACAATAGTAGTGGGGTCTACGCCAATGATCTGTCATTTACCCGTATTTTCATAATCAGATTCTAAATCAGGGTTCGGCTCCTTGTCTTTGATCTCGGTCGCCAATGACTATTTTGAGCGACATTAATCGGTGTTGTGCCAAGGGCTTTTGTGAAAATCACACCATTTTTCGTTGTCCTTCTTTGTCTTCCCATAACCCTTCTTTTCCTGTGTCTTGGACTGGTTTTCGGGACACTGTTTGTTAGGGTCATCTTTTTCATACTTTGGTTGTTGCAGATTTGCAGACCCAAACTCCTGTCTGTTCTGGTGCTTAAATTTCTTCTAAATTTTAACAACATATCGATAAACAACACCGAGTGATGAGATGTCCAGAAAATCCATTTCAGTTTGGATGTATCTCTGTAGAGCCCCATGGTATTTCAGAACCAAATGTCGCTCGGAGTCTTTGATACCCAGCTTGGTGTGCAAGGTATGGAAGGTATTGGTGAGCTCCAGAACTACTTTTCCCCTCTCTTGCCGCAGTGTGGTTCATCTCATGTACTGGTCCTCATAGTTTCCAATAGGGTAATACTGTTCTTTTACCGCATCAACAAAAAAATCCCAAGTGGGATTGGCCCCATATATTCTAGACTCATATGTGGAACTTTGCTCCAAGTAAGTTTCCCACAAATGTTTGACATGAGGGAGAGCTTTAAGGAGTGCGAAGGTGATCTTTTCTTTGTCAGAAAAATTGTGAACAGAGAAATAACCTTCTAGCAGAGTTAACCATTTTTCTAGGGCTTTTGCATCTATCTGTCATTCAAATACATGAATATAAAAATTAACTTGTACCTTGAAAGGCGAGGTGGCTTCTTGATGAAGATTCGCCTGATGCTATCAACAGGCATTGAAGGATGTGGGCAAAATTCTCCATCATTTCGTCCCTCTGTCGCGTGAGAGCTTGCTCAAGCAACAGATTGATAGGATCGTCTGCTCCGTCGTTTTTATTTTCTTCCGCCATTGAGGGTTTCTTGGGTGTGTGAGAGTGATTTTCTTCAAGAGAGACAAGCTCGAGACCCAATTTTCTATACTTGGACCTCATCAGGGACATGCACTGAAAAAAATGATCAAGAACAACCTGCTTTGATACAATTGATCCATATTATTTTCGACATGAAATGAGATCGGAGATATAATAAATAAATACATAGATATATCACAGATATTCAATAATATAACAAAAATGTATCATAGATGCAACCATAAACACAGATATACAGTAATACATAATTTCTATTAATAAAAGAAATGTAAAGAGACTGTAAAAATACAAAGTGAAAGACTCGCTAGAATGGTGGCAACTTATCTCTGAGAAGAGATGTGACGGCTACTCGCATTCACAAGAAGATGATTATAATGAGGCTCTGAAGGTATTTTTACAATAAGAAGGAATGTCAAAAACCCTAGACATCCAAAAACCTAACCCTAGGAGATGAAGCGCCAAAAGTCATGTGGACCCCGTTTGGGTAAGTGAGTACATCAACTTCCCGGGGTCGTAACTGTTGCATACTATCTTCGTTTTAGGCGTGTGATAACTCATTGGAAAGGTGTCATCAAGGAGATTCATTTTGGGGGCTCAGTAATGCCTTTTTCTATAATTAAAAACCTAGATCTTGAAAAACCTTCATTTGTGCCCTCAAAATGGCCCGAGAAGTTAAAAACTGCTAAAAATAGTAAATTATCAAAATTGCGAGAAAACTATTTTGAGCGAGCCAAAAAAGGTGGGTGGCCACTGATATCCATCTAGATCATACGTAAACGCAAAGCTACTCTTTCTACCCAGTTTGTAGTCTGTTAGCTGACTCTTCATGTTGGCCAGCAGTGTAGTGCACCATTCATAAACCATGGGTCGCAAGAACTCCACTGAATAGAGCATAAGTGGCCTCAACGCCTAGTGCACAGAGGTCGACCCTGTGATCCATGTCAACACTAGGACAAGAATATTGAGACTCGAATTGTTAATCACTCTGATTGGGAGTTGGATCCCTACCTTCTCGGTCCCTGCAATGCAATGAGTGGCTATGTAATCTTGTATGTTCATGGCACTTCCAACTCCCTAGGCTTCGAGGTTGACCACCTCACCACGATTCGACAATCTTGTCAAGAAGTATATGTCCTTAAATTCAATCCTTAATGGTTTTCCATCAAGGTTGAAGGTCTCACTAACTAGATCCCAGTAGTTCAAAAGCAGTTGAAGCAGTCTCGCTTGAGCCCTCATACCTTTGAGAGCCCAAAACTTGTATATCTCATATCGTTTTAAGGCCATCTAGGTACCTGGATCTCTCTATATTGAAGCATCCACCTCTTCATTATCTCTTTCTCTCCACTCTAGCACCATTCTGCAAGATTCAAATAATTTTTTGAGTTAGCGACATTTAAAAAACCTTGTATGTGAGATACAGTGTACACAGTCGCATATAGGGTTTCTTGTACGCTGAATGTTTTGAAAACAATCCCGTATATGTATGCGTATACGTGACCCGATGATCTATAGCCCGCATACATATTAGTTTTTAAGTTTCCCCTAAATAACTTAAAAAATGAGGCCTAATTATAAAATTTAATCCACTAGAAAGAAAGAGGAGAGCAAGATGAATTACCTGGTCCAGATGGTTGTCGATTTCTTCTCTCATAGCTTCTGCAATCAGCAGTTGAAAGTCAGAAGCAATTTGGTCCAAAATACACTATTTGGGTAAAAACTACAAATGGTATAGTAAAATTGGTTTTTTTACTATTTATAGAAAAAATTTACCCACTTTACATAGTTTCGCACAATATTTTAGCTTAATGGACTAATACGCCATTGGATGGAGTTGGTTTTCATGTTTTTATCTAGGGATTCTTGCGGTTTCTACGAAACCCATTTAATACCGACATAGAACTTTTTATCTGCAACTAGAAGTGTCGTTATCGAATGGTAGAGACTTACCAAATATAGGTACTGTAGTTAGATCTCCTTCTTCATTTGGTGCCCATTCATAATTTTTGTCCGTAGGATTGGGAGTCCCTTATAGATAATACATGAACTTATGTTTGAACCTCATTTATTACTCATAAACATGCTTACATATACCTATAAGACTCTCAATGAGTCAGATTTAGGCTCTTTTCTAACTCTCTCAAAAAGTGAAAAGATCGTCGAGTGAAATTGTCTCTTTCACACTTGTAAATTTGATTTGAAAGGACATATATTTATTCCAAGTTTATCCCTTTTTCAAACCAAGTAGACTAATACTATGAAAAAAAGACATTTTCTGGCATTAAGTTGTAATTACATCTCATTCTCTTGTTCGCAGTATTGATCCTATTGTTAGTTCTCACTTTTGCATTATAATCCTCTCACCTGAGCAGTCTGCATCATCAGCCAAGCAAAGCCTTGTTTATATCCTTTGCAACTTCACACCCTATACCCAAGAGGAAACATTTCCTCGAGTGTCCATATCCCGCATGCACCTCCTTGCATTGAGCATAGGTATGTTCCACTGCTAGAACTAGTTGCTTACTTGTGCCACTCTTTTCCTCCTTTGTATCATAGCATTCATTTGACTATGAAAAAAAAACAAAGACGGGTGGGAAAGGAATATTATCTTATATTAGCAGCATTCGTGTTGCCTTTGAACAGAGAATTTTTTCCACTTGTCATTTTAGCATGACCTTATGAAGGTGAGCTCGTTACGGAGAGTTTACTCCCTCGACTGGCTACTCTTCCAGTCCCTATGGAGAGTTTGATTGATGCGTCCTGCATCTCAAAGTTTCATCATTGAGTCTATGCTGCGAGAGTATTCCATATGTCTCATGCTCTTGTTCAAAGGATGTCTATCAACTTTTGTCGACCATTCTTCGGAACTGTTGACTTTGCATGTCGTCCATACCCTCAGTTTGTCTCAGAGTTACATGAAGTTCTAGTCCTATTGCGCACCCTAATCCTACTTTCCTTATTGGTAGATAACCTTGAACTCAACAATTGACATTTCATCATCGGTTGTTGACTGGGTGGTTTCCCTTGTGTTGGATGGCAAGATATCTATTCACACATTGGAATTCTTGCAGAGTCTTTGATTCCATTAGCCTTATTGGTGGTTTCCTCTCCTTTGTCAAAAGTTTTCTTTATTGGCTGCTATTCAAAGGGTATTTTTCATGTACTTCTTGCATCTACTACACACAAAATATGCACAGGGTCGTTGGTTCATGAACATGTTGTTTGTTCAATTTCCTCCAAAGCATCAAGTGCATTCTTTGTACCTCGTGCTAAATGATGAGAGATGACTCAATGCTCTCCGTTCAGCAGGTCTCCTTCCATCGACTTCAACCCATCTATTCTGGAGACGAGACCTAGACTCCTATGAGTACCTCGAAGCTTGCATTCATTAGTGGAGGTTCTCTCACCATTGATAGTTGGGAATGCATCAATGTCTCCTGATCGATGGATTGTTCAAGAGTTCAACTGAGAAACTTTTATTCAGACTTATAAGAGTGTACTTGGTGCCTTGACACCTACTTTCATTATATTTTCTGTAATTTTTTTAGTATATGCATTGCCTCCTTAATCCTTGAGAGACCAACGTATTGGAAGGATCTAAACCTAGGATTGAGGAGGAGAATCACCTTTCTCACTCTTATGGAAAGAACTGGAAAGAACAACCTTATCGATTTGCATCATGGAAGCTTTTGTCACAAGAACTAGTTTCCTTTTTAAAACTTCTCCTTGTGGTCAACCCCGAACTTAAGAAAGATACCGACATTTCAACTTATAGTAGGGTCCTTCTACTTTCACATGATTACAAGATATCTGCATGAGAACTTAAACCTATTTCGATCCCTTTCACTTGATAAGACAAGACAGATTCTATTGTCCCAACATCTCCTCTAGTTAATGTGGCGATCTTATTTCTTTACCTTACGAAGGTTTTTCATTTTTAAAGTGATGGGAATTGACCTCCTCAGAACAACATCGTCATTACCATATCCATTATAGACTTAGACTATAGGGGCTAATGTTTCCTGCATCATAGAATTGGAAGATATAACCGTAAATCAAGAAAGCGTTATGGAAAAGTCAGATTGCAGAAACTTTGGGAGGTCGAACCCTCATATTAATCGAGGCAAAATATCGTATTCTGCCCCTTGAAATAATATGAATAAAAGGTAACTAGCACAGCTGCAAAGTGGCTGGTGAACATTGAAAGGCTATGCCAAAGCTTCCTTCTACCAAAGTTTTTTCCTGGACAGCTGAAACCTACATAGAGCTGAGGAAATCTAAAAGTTAATTTCAAATATAGTAATTCCAAAGGTTAATTAGTTAAACGTGGCAATCATATGGTGGTACAGTAATTTCTTAATATGATTAGGTAAATGTTAAAAAGTAAACAAGTTAAGTGATGCATTCAAAAATTCAAGGAAGTTATGAAGAGTAAATCACATTTATTGATTTGGGAGGACGACTAAGAATATGCCAACATCTTCAATTTTTAACCATCAAATTAAAATTTCAGATTAAAAAGTGATTAATTCTGCCCATGTCCAATGGATATACTCTTGATTATCATGGCAGAGTTGAATATTATTTATTGGTAGCTATCGTTCAGGGAATTGAAGGATGCAAACGGTCACCCTCTTAAAACCTTTCGATAATAATCATTACTCTATCTAAGAGATCTAGTAGAGACACGAGTTAGCACCCCTCTAGTGGCGGAATATTTCTACGAACTATTCCATAGATCCGTTTACCACTGTTTGATATTTCACGAACTCTTATGAGTGCATCAAGCTACTTGGTGTTGGTACGTGCAAAGCTGTCCTTTATTTAGAGAAAAATCATTGTCCTTTATCTCTGATTTTCTCTCTCTTTATCGTAAATCCAACCGTTCAATGGCACCTTGAAGATCATTGTAACCGATGCTCGTTTCTAAGCATTATCAATTTTTTTTTGAAAATTAATTATTACACAGAAGTGGTTATTAATATCACTTTAGAGGTTGCAATCAAGTTCTTTTTAAAATAATTGATGCATTAACTGTCAGATGCATTGTAAAATAGGATTCTCGATACGATCAAGCCTTCTCTCACAGTTAATGCTGAAGAATTTGTCTGCTTCGTAGCCAATTAACTCTGAGAAGACGGAATCCTTCCTGTAAGCTACGTTCTTCTCAGAATATTACCGATGATTGATTTATTTCCATTCATCCATATTTCAAGTTGACTGCTTCCTCTATGTAGGTATTTCTTTTATATATTTATGCCTACTCGTTAAATAATAGATTTATACAAATTCAAGGTTATAATGGAAGGTAATATTACAATATGATTTGTTTCTTTTCGTGTCCTCCAATGAAAAAAGGGAAGTAGATATTCTGCGGAGTCCCGACTATATGTTTTGGTCTTTAAGAAGAATAATAACAAACTCATGTGTGTTATAATTACAGAAAGACACTGGTTATGATTCATAGAGATTCTCCGCGAAGGATACAAAATGTTAGGTTTGGAAAACCTGGGAGATCCTATTTATGCACCTTTACTTTTTCATTATTGGTAATGAATATCACCTTATATCTCTTGTAAGTTAATAAGGAAACCACTGAATGAACTATGGCATTTTTTCTTATATTCATGTTTATCACTGTTGTAGAATGCTATAATAAAAGGAATTGAGTGATAAACGTGATAACGGCACTGACGTCGTTAAATGTATTTTCAGTTACTAGAATGACTTTGTTATGCTATGAAGGGCTTGTTTGTTTAAGGACAAAAGTAGGTTTAAGATAAAAACTGAATTGAATAGAAACTTCAGCTCATAGGTGAGTACTACACCTGGAGACTGCACACAAACGGAGAGTACACTCTACATTCATTAATCAGATGATACATCTATAAGTACATCACAAAGAAGGAGACTGCACACACAAACGGAGAGTACACTCTACATTCATTAATTAGATGATACATCTATAAGTACATCACAAAGAAGTAGGAAGTTGTAAACAAACTCCTATAACCTAGTAACTAATCCTAACTTAAGGAGCTACGTTATAACAATGTAACCATTTCTCCATTAATATACAAATAATATTAATTATTTCCAACTCTCCCCCTTAATGGAGAAAGGATTACCCTGAATTCCTAACATCCCTCTAAACAATTCAAACTTTATTCTCCCAAGAGGCTTAGTAAAAATATCTGTCATATTGTCATAAGATTTACAGTATTCAACAAATATTTCCTTTGATTGAAGTTTTTCTAGAACAAAATGGAACTGAGTATCGATGTGTTTGGTGTTTTTGTGAAATAATGGATTGTATGCGAGGTTGATGGTACTATGGTTGTCACTTTTAATGGTAGTTGTATATTTCTGTTCTTCTCCTGCATCATAGAGAAGTCTTCTCAACCAAATAGCTTCACATGTGGCTGCACACAATGCTTGGTACTTAGCTTCAGTTGAAGATAAAGCTACAGTACTTTGCTTTTTGCTGCTCCATGCTATGACCCCAGATGTAACCTGTGATGGATCTTCGATCATCCAGGTTGCCTGGCCAATCCGAATCTAAAAAACCTGCTAGAGTAACATCAGATGTGTTAGTTTATAAAATACCATAATCACTAGTACCACTAAGGTACCTCAACACACTTTTTGCTGCAACCCAATGACGTTCGAGAGGTTTAGACATGAACTAGCTCAGCACACTAACATAGTATGCCAAGTCTGGTCTAGTTGTAGTAAGATATATGAGACTCCCAAATAGTTGTCTATACATAGTGGCATCCACCTCCTTAGTGCCATCGTCACTGCACAACTTTAGATTCTGCTACAATGGTGTTGCTGCTGACTTACACTGCTCCATCCTGAATTTTTCTAGCAACTTTTGACATACTTCCCTTGAGTAAGAAAAGTTTGTCCAAAATCTCACGATACTTCCAGACCCAAACAATAATGGAGATTTCCAAGATCTTTCATTTCAAATACTTGTGACATCTGCCATTTGATTTATTTGATCACAGTATCTACATTACCTATTATAATCATATCATCCACATACAAAGAAATCAAAATAATCTACCTATGTTTATTATACTTGGTATACAGATTTGGATCATTCATGCTCCTATGAAAACCATGGTGTAAGAAGAATGAATCGATCTTCTCATACCACGACATGGGTTCTTGTTTTAAACCATATAATGCCTTTTTCAATCTACAAACTAGATGTTCCTTCCCTTCTTTGACAAACCCTTTAGAATGGACTAGATAAATCTCTTCTTTTAAATCACCATTCAGAAATGCAGACTTAACATCTAACTGGTGTAGCTTCCACTTATATTTAGTAGCTAAAGAAATTAAGATTCTAATGGTATTCAAAGTCTATTCCCTCTTGCTGTGAATAACCCTTTGCTACCAGTCTAGCTTTAAACTTTTCTATACTCCCATCTGCATTAAATTTAGGTTTGTACAACCACTTACAACCTATGGCTATTTTTCCTTCAGGCAGTTGAACTAAATCCCAAGTATGGTTTTTAGTAATTGATTCAATTTCTTCATTCATTGCAGCCCTCCATTCATCAGATTGACTTGCTTCTTTATAGTTTGTGGGTTCTACAATGTTTAAAATACTTGTCATTAAAGCATAGTCTTTCAATCTAGCTAGTAATTGAGTCTGCCTACCTGATCTTTGTGGTAGGGGACTCAGCTCAAATCTGTCTACTTAAGACTTGTACGAGCTTTCCTTATTGACTACATCACCTGTCTCTTCTTCTTCCTGCTCCTGCTGCTGTCGATTATCCCCGTTGTTTTCTTCCATCAATAATGGAATGTGCCATTCATCATTACTGTCTTCCTTTCCTTCCTCAACGTGTTCATGAAATACCACATCTTGACTTGCAAATATTTTATGAGTCACAGGATTAAATAACTTGTACGCTTTAAACTCAGTGCCATATCCTACAAAGATACATTTCGTGGCTTTAGGATCTAACTTCTTTCTATTCTCCTTGGGTATATGGGCAAAGGATTTTGACCCAAATACTCTTAAATGACTCACTGCAGGTTTGAATCCATATAATGCTTCAAAAGGAGTTTTGAAGATGAGACATTTAGTAGGACTCCTATTCTTTAAATAAACAGCAGTGTTGATGGCTTTTGCCCAAAAACCATTTGATAGATCCTTACCTTAAAGCATACTTCTTGTGCACTCCACAAGAGTTATGTTCTTTCGTTCTGCCACTACATTTTGCTATGGTGTATGAGGCACTATAAAATGTTGAACAATCCCATGATATTTACAAAAATTCATGAACTCACCCAACGTGTATTCTCCCCCTTGATCTGAGTGGAGAATTTGTATGCATTTTCCTTGTCTGCTTCTCTACCAAAGTTTTAAATTCTTTAAAACAATGAAAGGTCTAACTCTTTTTACTTAAAAAATATATCCAAGAGAATCTAGTGCAATCATCAATAAACAGAAGAAAATAATTTGCACCACCTAGCGACCTGGTCTCCATAGGTTCTCATATGTCTGTATGCACTAGCTTTAGAATATTTCTTCCCTTTCTATCAATATGCAGAGGAAATTCTTCTCTATGCATTTTCGCTAATGCACATCCATCACAATTTAATGCACATCCATCACAATTTAACTGAACACTATGAAAAGCAGGGAGTCCATCGACCATACCTTCTCTTTGAAGTAACATGAGGTCTTGTAAATTAGGATGACCGAATCTCTGGTGCCAGAGGTTTTCGGGTGTCAATCCTGTTGCAACCATGGTTTGTTGTGGCATGCTTTTGACATTCAATCTGTATAGGCTCCCCACACGCACTCCTGATGCAAATGTTTCCATCTTGCTATCCTTTATGACACAACATGTCTTGAAGAATTCAACTAGAAAATCCTAATCTGTTATCATAGATACGGAGATCAAGTTTTTCCTAATCCCGGGCACATACATCACATTCTTAATATGTCTAATGTCACCGCTAGGTAACCTTACCGAAATATCACCATACCCTTTTATCTCATATCCTCTATCATTTCCTAGATAAATTTTAGATCCACATGAAGTTTCCTCAAGAAATTCAAACCATTATTTCTTACCTGTCATATGTGAGGATGCGCCAGAATCGACATACCATGTGTCATCCTCATCTTCCTTAGAAGCTGAAAGAGCACAATCAACTACAAATAGTCAAAGTTCATGACTATGGTCTTCATCTTCATAAGCAAAATATCCTTTGTGCCTGCTCTACTTATTCCTTGCTTCATCTTTCTACCTCTTAAAATAAAACATAATTTGGTGGCCAATTTTCCCACAGTAAAAACATTTAACGCCTCACAAATTGTTTGCAGACATACCTCTAAATGGTCTCTTTTGAAACGTGCTACCTCCTCTCTGTTGTTGTTGTTGTTGTGGCTGCTTCCCTTTAAACTGTTGCCTCTTTGCCATTAGAGCAAGATCGTCATTCTGTGGTCTCAAATTCTGTCGCTGCTTTTCTTCTTGTAGCAAAATTCCTGTCAATTCTTCAAATGTAGGGGCTTTATCCCTTGCTTCCAATCCTGTGATGAACATCTGATATTCATCCTTCATTCCATTCAATGTGATTGTGACTAGATTGGATTCAGACACCTTTTCCTTGATGTCTCCCAATATGTCCTTCAGGTCTTTAACCCTTGCAATGAATCCAACAGCAGATTCATTTTCCTCCATCCTCATCGCAAACAACTTGCCTTTAAGTGACAAGATGCGATTTGTATTTTGTGTCTGGTATAGATTCTTGAGCGTCGTCCAGATCTCAGTGGACGATTTTCCATCTCTAATATGTGGGATAATATTATCCTTGATGGACATCTTCAGTATGACTTTTTCTTTGTTCTCCCTTTTATCCCAGTCTTGTTGAAGTGCGATTGTTCCTGTTACAATATTTGGCTTCGACTCATCACTTGTGACAATCGACCACGCATTTACTCCCTCAAGCAATGTCTGTAGCTTGAACTTCCGATTGGTGAAATTGGATCCATCGAGTTTGCTAGACTCGTTGAGATATGTTTCTATGGTATTATTGATACTGAACCGATCAGCTTTGAGATCCACTGATGAATAATTCTAACCAACTGAACAATTACAAGCCACACTAGCAAGAATTCAATACATACCAGATCCTGATCACAGATCTACCACCGACCTCGCCCGATCTTGTGACTGCAACTCAGATCCTCCACTGATTTGAGGTTTAATGTGTCTGCGACTCAGATCCACCACAAACGGGAAAATCCCATGTGGAGAACTGCCAAAAAATAGATGAGCATTTTTCTGAGGCAAATATCCGCGCCAAAAAAATGATCGCATGTGAGTGTCGAAATCGACGTGGGTATGGCTCTGGCCGTCGTGCCAATTGTCCTATGCTCAGAGAAAAAAAATCATCTGAGACCTGTGAGTAAGGTGTTTACTGCAGTCCACCTACTCCTGTGAGCAATGAAGCTCCTTGTGCACCTGTAGCCACGAAGGCTATATAGCCATGGAGAGGCTCTGTAGAGGCTCTGTAGCCGGAAAGGCTCTATAGCCACTTAGGGCTCTCAAAAACAAATCAGGCTCATCCGATCTGAGCTTTGATAACAAGATAAAAACTGAATTGAATAGAAACTGCAAATCATAGGTGAGTACTGCACCTGGAGACTGCACACAAACAGAGAGTACGCTCTACATTCATTAATCAGATGATACTATAAGTACATCACAAAGAAGTAGGAAGTTGTAAACAAAATCCTATAACTTAGGAACTAATCCTAACTTAAGGAGCTACGTTACAACAATGTAACAATTTCTCCATTAATATACAAATAATATTAATTATTTCCAACTATTTATACATGTAATGATAGGTTGATAACAATTAATCATTTAATAAGTAGTGAGCTTATAATATATACATATATAATATTAGTTCTTTCATTAAAAATTAATTGGTTGTCTCAAATTATGCTCTCTTACTAACTTATAGTTATTAAATTGGTTATTCCTTGTTGATCTATGTTAGAGAATATCTACTAGTAGATGATTAGAGTAGTATTACTCAAGGGGATTATTTCCAAAAATTTCAATGTACACTAATTACACTAATTACCTTAATAACAAGTAACCATGTTAATAAGTGCTTTAATGAATTCCTTGTTTATTGTTCGTTGTCTAATACTTTAAGTGATTGCAATATTTCCATAGTTATAAAAGTATAAATTTAAGAAAAAATTTCAATGTGCTTCTACTTACCTTAATTTATAGCAAGAATATTGTAGGTATGTTACATTCGTCATGAACCAAATTATGTTCTAGTACAAATTCTAATGAATCTCTCTAGTGTAACCATTAAGGTACATAGGTAAATTTACCTATTTTTCATTAATTGAGGTTGAGCACCCGCACAAGTTGTTTTACATATTCTAGGGTATGTCACATTTAGATTAATAATCAAATTGTATTCCACTTAAATACCAATAAGTATTAAAGTGAAATTAATAAAAGGATAAGAATATTCAACTAATTTATTCATTGCATGACCTCTGAAGATTGATAGTTACTAAAATTAATTACATAGAATACTCAAACACAAGAGAAGTAATATGTAGTACCTTTAATATTATCAAGATACGATTATAACTAAGTTATCTCGTTTAGCTAGATAGAAGAACATATTCAACTATTTCATCACAATAGTGAAAAGTTTGGTAGCCCTCCACAATCATAGATGTAAGCGTCTTAATTTTAAGAGCCAAAATGTGTCACTCGTTTTATTCAACGTATGGATTTATTACGAATGTGTTATTTAAGGATATTAAGCTAAGGTTTTGAGTATCTTCAAGACAAACATCTCAAACTGTCATCGCCGCATAGTTTCCACAGGTATCAATATGGGATTGAGCTAGTGAGGACACGGTAAAAACCACCAATCTACAATAGTGCAAGTTAAGGTGAGACCCAAAAATAAAATCGCGGTTAAATAAACCAAGATATGATTTAAATTCGGTGTACGATTATGAGATCTTTGCAACGTGCCACAATACTAATCAGACACATTAAATTCCAAAAAATCCTGAGTGCAAGGAATCCAGTGATAAGTTCATGTTATGGACTGATAATATATAGAGAGAGAGACTAACTTGACTTAACGATTGAATCGGATTGGAGGAGTAAAATAATGTTGGTGTGTAACCAACACTTGGTTATGGATTCTGAAATAATGAAAGTTCTCAGGTAGGAGGGAAACCGAACTAGGAGTAAGTATTGTCTGCAAGTGTTAGAGAGGGAAGAAGTGAGTTGCAGGTTGCAAGGTGACGTACAAGAGAGAATGAATTTCATGCAGCATAGCAAGATAGCTCCTTCTTCGTGTTATCAACAACTTTGTCGGACGTCATCATGGCAATTCAACACGTACATTGTTCATTATTCCATCGTTGGGCCATTTATTAGAACGTTGAGAAAATTTTGTGTTCCCGATTTCCTTTGTAAGTCTCATTCATTTTGATTCAGTCGTCCTTCGTCCGAGTTACTTCATCAATCTAAATAACACTTCAATCATTACAACAACGATGCATTATGATATAATTATCCCTTCAAGAATGTACTGCAAACGTTATTTTGTTTGGACAACGACTACTGGTGTTAAACTACAAGTGGATATTGCAACACTCAATTATTTAGGCTGAAAAATTGAAACTAGTACATAGAAGGATAGAGATATGATCTGAGTCAGGATGATGCATAACGGAATAATATAGGTTTTCCAAAACCTGCATAAGGTGTTAACATATCATAACTCGCAAGAAGTCTATTGACTCTTCTATTTGAAATGGTTGTTAAACTTGGCACGCATGCTCTAAAGGGTCATACATAAATTGCATATCTACATGAACCTCCAACTGAGTGATCAACTCCTTTTTACTTATGTTCATGGATTGTTAGTAAAGTAATCCTGGGGCTGTTCGCCAGAGTTCTAAATCTCGGAGCGCGCACTTCCCAGAGGACATTAACAATGATATTATCTTATTCAGATCCCAAATAGAATTTGCAACTACTGTTATGGATACATCTATATATATTTTTGAATTCGATTTAGTTAAGAAAAATAACATATTGTTGGTCAGTCAAGATCTAATACGAGATCCACAATATTATGGATTTATAACAGAAACCCTCCTAGGAGTATGCTATATTTAATCAATTTGTGGGGATGGTCTGAAACGTGGCCTGTCCTGTAATACAACCATTTTTCTTGTATTTTAATCAACATCAATTGGAATCAGTGATGACATGTTTACCTAGAGGGAAGAACCCAGATAGTCGAGCATGAAAATATCCTTGCCTAAAAAATCCGAAAACTAAATGAGCAAAGAAATTAACCCGAGTTTAAAACCCAACTCAAGATCGGTTTTTTTTTACTTCAATATTCTACACTGGAGATTATTGTACCATATCATAGGTTATCATGCAAATTGACGTCGACCAAGAGAACGATGAACAATGAAAAGAGGAAAATAAAGATCCTACAAGTAGAAATTTGTTTAAAATTTCCTCATTTAAATTTCAAAAAACTGAACTGCAAGACTTAAGATTTATTGCGACTTGTTTATTTTTTTATCTTTTGTAAATAGAGAATGTTTAACATATTCATGTACTAACAAGGAGAGTACACCGTAATTCCTTCAGATTTAAACCAGTTTAATATAATTGACATCCAAGAGAGCATTAATTTTGTACATATTTTAATGCAAGATTCGAATAAATTCTCAGTAATATTTTTAACAGTACCACCATAAAATGGAGGAGTAAGTTTTGTGCATTATTTTAGAGTAATTACTTCTAGGTGTTGGCAATTTGGTTGCCATTGATGTCAACCTTGATAAATAGGTGAAGTATCATTGATTGATTGGTTTGAAAAGGATTGTCAATATTGGACATATTGTTATGAAGGTGACTTGAATGTCAAGCTTTGTCAATATCAGACTTAATGTTATGAAGGTTGGACATAATGTTATGAAGCTGACTTGAATGTCAAGCATTGTCAATATTGAACATAATGTTATGAAGGTGACTTGAATGTCAAGCATTGTCAATATTGAACATAATGCTATGAAGGTGACTTGAATATGAGTAGAAAGATAATATTGACTAATATATTGTATGAGCTAGATACACTCATCCTATATTGTATAAAGTTGATATTATTTCATTAACATCCATGCAAAAAAAAGAAATTGTCCAGATAAAAAGGGTAAATGGATAATCCAATTTGCATCCATATAAATCACAAATACTGCACACTTATAAATGCTTTTGAGAATTTGGACTTTCGAATTGAGGTCAGAAGCTTTCATCCATGAATGATTTATTAGTTGCCTAAATGAGGAAATCTGATCCTAGGTTCTGATGGGCCGCCCTTAGACTTGGTTGGAAGCTACTAAACTTTTTTCCCGAAAGAAATTATCTCAAATTTATAAGTGATATAAATTCATTTACAATTCACAGAAATCAAACCATAGCCAGCTCCGTTCTATAAACAGATCGGACCGGGTCTTACAAGTAAATACTATACTGAACAGATCGGACCGGGTCTTACAAGTAAATACTATACTGCCACTGCCAGGGAACATACTGCCACTGCCAAGGAACAACGGGAGGGTGATTATCAGTCAATAAGCATGAACAGTTATCCCAGAACAATAACATCCGACTCATCACATGCTCATACAACGAGCCAAAAGCAGGACTATCGGCTCATCAATGGATGACTACCTCCGTCACCACACGAACAGGAAGAAACGAAACAGAAACCAATGCTCCCTGAACTTATCTCAAGAAAGGCGAATTAGGCGCTAGAGTTCAAAGAGATTGAAGAAGGAAGTCGGACTCTCCAGTTCTCACAGTGGAAGATTGAAAGTCTGTCGATCACTTGTTTTAGAGCACGCTTAGAAAGTGCATCTGCCTCTGAATTGAAAGATCTGGGAAGATGACGGAAGGTGATATCGAAGAAGGAGAGAGCCAGTTGTTGCGTTTTTTGTTTCCAACCTTCCACATGGATGGATTGAAGACTACTCTTACGGTTGATCCAGTCAAGGATTACTTTCGAGTCTCCTATGACATGTAGATGATTTAGGGACAAACAGGAAGCAATCATAAGTGTAGCCCATAAGCCCAAGAGCTCGGCTTTGGTGTTCGAGCCCCTACCACAATTTAGAAACCACTTTGTCGTCTGCTCCGGGTGGGATTTGAAGGTGCCTCCAACACCACAACAAGAACCTGAGGACAGAGCCGCTCCATCAAAAAATGCCACCAAGTAACCTTCAGGCAGGAAAGTATCCACCGCTTTTAGAGGGAGTGACTTGAAAGTAGTCTGCTTCCACTGAAAGGAGGCCAGCGTTCTATAAAAGACCGCCTGAAGGGAAGGGGAGGCGTCCTCGAAAAGGACCCTGTTACGCTCAATCCAAATTTGCGAGCATACAAAGACAGCCAGCGAAGGTGGCGCTACTTGGGCAGAGAACCAAAAGAAGAAACACTCAGTAAAGGTGGCGCCGATCCAGTGGAAGGAAAGGGAGAAATGTTGCAGAGTACGTTTCCAAATAGCTTGAGAAAATATACAGTGAGTGAGCAAGTGGTGGATGTCCTCCGAGGCTCTGCGACAAAGCACACAAAAACCCAGGCCCTGCCAACCTTTTCTGCGAAGCATCTCCCAAGTAAGGAGTTTGTCGCTAGCACAAAGCCAAAGGAATAATGTATGCTTTAGTGGGAGCGACCAAGACCATAATCGGCTGAGCCACGATGGCTGAGAAACAATCTCCCTCTCTGACAACAGAGAAGCATAGACATTTTTGGCAACAACTTTGCCAGATCTGTCTCCCCCGGTCCAGGAAAGGGCATCTCGAGCGTTAGAGAGTGAGAGGCCTGAGCATTTTAAGGCTGCCATATAAGAATCGAATTCCAGAGCTAAAGGACCACCGAGATCCGACTCACTGCTATGTAACCAATGATCCGGTAGGGGGAAGGCGCAGGTTACCTTCTTCAGTTGCGCAAGGGAGGACAGATTAAGGGAAAGCAGGTGTGACCTGAGTTGTAAGGAGAGAATCAATTTTTCATCAAGGCCAATAATTTTGTCTTTGCCAATTTTTATTTCATCGCTCGCTCCAGGATGCCAACGGAGCCAATGAAGAATAACTTGTGAGGAGGAGACCAACCCTTTCCAGAAGGGGGATGCCCATCGCTGAAATAAATGCGGCTTACGGAGCCAAGAGGTGAGGGGTCTGGCACCTAAATATTTGTCGTTGATAACCCGATACCAAATGTTGTCAATGGAAACCGCTCTCCAGAATGAGCAAGCCAGTAACACCGTGTTGAAGATAGAGAGATTCTTAAGTCCCCATCCCCCTGCCCTTTTTGGCCTAGAGAGTGTCTGCCAGCTGCAAAGGTGGAAACGTCGATTTCCTGTAAGATCATTCCATAGGAAGTTGAAGGAGAGTCTGCGGAGCAGTGTGATGATTTTGGCGGGGACTCGTTCGAGAAGCATCCAAAAAACTGCTAGACTTTGCAACATCGTCTTGACCAGGATAAGACGTCCCCCCAGGGATAGCCATTTGTTGCACCAGAATCCTATCTTCCTATCGAAGGTAGACACCAGCCAAGTCCAATCAGATGCAGAGGAAGCTCCCGGTTTAAGGTGGTACCCGAGATACTTGAAACCTAAAGTTAATTCAGTGAAGGAGAAGGGTATGGCGCCTTTTAGAGGGGAGAGTTCCGTCTCAGAAAGACCCCAAAAGTGGACCGTCGACTTCAAAGGATTAATGGACAGTCCAGAAGCAGAACAAAAAAGCTTTAGAATGTCCATGATCACCTTCCATTCCGCAATATCGGCTTTGTAAATTAATAGAATATCATCCACAAACATAAGGTGGATAATCCTGATGAGATTAGAGACCTTAATACCTGTGATGCGGTGCTCGCCAAGGATTTTTTGGAGAAGTAGGTTGAGCCCTTCCAGAACTAAGATAAAGAGGTAAGGTGATAGAGAGCATCCCTAGCTGAGCCCCTTCTCACTCTTGAAAAATCTAGACGCCTCCTCGTTGATCAAAACTGCACAGTTGGCACTTGAGATGCAAGACATAATCCAGTCTGTGAACTTAATTCCAAAGCCAACAGAGTGGAGGATAAGTCTTAGAAATTCCCATTCAATACTGTCAAAAGCCTTCCTGAGGTCAAGTTTCATGACCAACGCCTTTTGTTTTTTTTGTATGATGCTAAAGAGGCCCAACAATTTGTTTTTCTCCCACCAAAAAAAAAAACACCAATTTTTTTCCTCTCCCTAGACCCACTAATCCTAACCCCCCTTTCAGTCCTTCATGGTCCAAAAAGTTAACTAGGGATGAAATGGTTGAATGCGAACTGAAGGGTTTTTTCTGTAATTGTGATGAAAAATATTTTCAGGGGCACAAGTGTAAGGAACCATTTTTTTTATTGTCATTTCCAAAGATGTTCTTGAAGAAGATGTGACAGTTCCACTTGTTTAAAATCTCTCCCTTCCCGATTATACGCAGGAGACCCACCTAAACTTGAACCACTCATTTCCTTTCATGAAGCTTCTCTTCTCCCAAAACCCTCAAGCTCATTGGCTATATTAAGGATAGGAAGGTCATCATCCTTGTTGACAATGGTAACATCCACAATTTTATTCATCAGGAAACCAATTGCTATATTTTTGTTGTCAATAATTTTCAGATCATGATAGACAATGTTGGGTCCATAAAATGTGGTGGGCATTGTGAAAACGTACGTCTTAAAAATGGACATTGCCATCTGGAATCACATATGCTTTTCATTGAAATGGGTGGTTATGATATTGTGCTAGGTGTTGAATGGTTATGCACTTTGGGTCCCATTCTTATGGATTTATAGGAATTAACCGTGCAATTCTAGAATGAGAAACAAAGGTATCACTTCCAAGGTCTCAATCATTTCTCATCGCTTGAAACATTTCCTCAAGAAAGGCCACTCCGATATTATTTCTCAACTCCATTCTATTGAAGCGGTTGAGACACCCGCTATGCATCTTGACCTCCAAGTTATTATCTTCAAACAAAAAAAAAAATTTCCACTTCTCAAAAAATTCTTCTTTCTTGTGGTGTTCATGATCATTCCATACCTCTTGTTCATGGCATTCTTCCTCCCAATGTTCTCCATTATCGTCATCCCTTTTCCCAAAAGAATGAAATTCAGAAAATAGTGTAGGAATTGCTCGAAGTGGGTGTTATCCACTGCAATACCATCCCTTATTCTTCGCATGTGGTCACGGTACATAAGAAAGAAGGTACTTGGCACATGTGTCCCGAATTTTGTTCCTTCAATAAACTCACCATCAAGGACAAGTTTCCCATTCCTGTCATTGATGATCTCTTGAATGAGTTGAGTGGTGCTCAGTAATTCACTAAACTTGATCTGCGTTCTGGATACCACTAGATACTATCCAAGACGCTGACATCCCGAAGACTTCCTTTCAAACTCATGAGGGTCACTATGTGTTTTTGGTCATGCCCTTTGTCCTGTGTAATTCCCCCTCCACCTTCCAAAGCCTCATGAATCATGTCTTTCGTCCTTTTATACGCCATTTTTTCTTAGTTTTCTTTGATTATATTCTCATCTATAGTAAAAATTGGCAATCCCATCTTGCCCATGTGGATCAAGTTCTCCATCTACTCTATCAACATCAACTTTTCCTCAAACACTCTAAATGTGTTGTTGGCACCTCGGAAGTCGAGTAATTGGGTCATATTGTTGGCAAGGATGGTGTTCGAGTGAATCCTTAGAAGATTGAAGCAATGCATGATTGGCCTCACCCCAAGACTATCAAAATACTGTGTGGTTTTATGGGTTTAACATGATATTATTGCAATTTTTTTCATAATTATGAAAATATTGTGGCACCTCTCACTACTCTCCTTAAAAAAAATCTTTCACTTAGACTCCTACAATTGATCAGGCCTTTCAAGCATTGAAGGTGGTTGTGTGCACTACTCCAGTCTTGGCCTTTCCTGATTTTCCAAATACCATTGTCATGGAATGTGATGCCTCCGGGAGAGGAATTGGAGTAGCCCTTATGCAAGAGGGAAGACCTTTGTTCTTTACCAACAAACAATTTTCAGAATGCCATTTGGTCCAATCAATCTATGAAAAAGAATTGTTGGTTATTCTTCATGCAGTGGATCTTTGGTTCCCTTATCTCTTGGGGTAACTCTTCCAAATTACGACATATCATCAAAGACTCAAGAATTTTCTGGACCAATGACCTTCCTCTCCACACTAACAAAAACGGGAACTAATATCTTTGTATATGATTATAGGATCATTTACAAGAAAAGAAAAGAAAATGTGGTTGTTGATTCTCTTTCTCGAAAATATGACGATGAAGGGTCCCTTTTCTCCCTATCCTTCATTGTATCATATTGGCTCCAAGTTGTTCGCCACGAATGGCTACAAGATCCCAAAATTTCGTATATGATCGAACAATTGCAAGACAATACTCTAGTTTCCCCAATGTACTCTTGGCACAATGATGAGATTCAATACAAAGGTTGTTTTTATTTAAATAAACAATCACAACTTAAATCCATAGTGATTTCTAAGCTTCATGCTACACCCATAGGTGGGCACTTAGGGTTTACCAAAACCTATGACAGGTTCAAAGGTTCTTTTTTCTAGAATGGTATGAAAAAGGAAGTTCACACTTTTTTGAAAGAATGTGATGTTTGACAACATAAAGAGCTAGAAACAATCAAATCCCTTGGCACACTCCAACCACTTCTGAATCTACTCTTTATTTTGAGGGACATCTCTATGTATTTTATTCTGGGATTACCTCAATCAGGAAATAAGTTAGTCATGATGGTGGTACTCGGTCGTCTTTCCAAGTATTCTCATTTATGTTCTCTTCAACATCCATTTACTACATCCACTATGGATCAACATTTCATGGATCATGTCTTCAATCTTCATGGGATGCCTCATTCTATTTTTTCTAATCACGATGTCACTTTCACCATAAATTTTTCCCAATAACTGTTTAGGCTACAAGGAACCCAATTTCATCTTACAACCTCCTACAATATCCAAACTCATGGTCAAACTGAAGTTGTCAACAAATGTTTGGAGACTTATTTCAGGTCTTTTTCCTCTTAATGGAAAAATCAATGGGATCAATGGTTACCATTAGTTGAATGGTGATACAACACTTGGTACCATACATCTACTCACATGACTCCTTTTGAAGAAGTATATGGAAAAAACCATCTTTCGTTCTCTCCTACATGCCAGGTGTCTCTAAGGTTCAGGCGGTTGACCAAATGATTATAGCTCGAGAAGCTATTCTCCATACCCTCAAATAGAATTTTTTCATGGACCAAAATTGCATGAAGAAACAAGATGATCAAGGTCACTCAGAACGTCAATTTTTTAAAGGATACCATGTATTTCTTTGGTTGTAACCTTATAAACAAGCTTCACTCAAGGACGACCATTGTCAAAAATTGGCACCCAAATTTGATGGTCCTTATATAGTTCTCAAGTGCCTAAGACAAGTGGCCTATCAGTTCATGTTTCCTAGTACTTCTAAGCTCCATCATGTTTTTCATGCCTCCTTCTAAAAGAAAGTGATTGGAAATAAGATCCAAACTCAAAGTATCCTTCCTCAGTTGTATGAAGAAGGATCCATCTGGTTGCATCCACAAGCAGTTTTGGACCAATGTGAGTGTCATCTTCATCAATGCACCATACAAGAAATTTTAGTCCAGTGGAAAGATACAACTCCAACAAATGCCACTTGGGAACCAACTAAAAGTCTGCAGCAATTTCCTCATCTCAAGCCTTGAGGATAAGGCTAATTTTAAGGGGGGGGGAATGTTAGGGGCCTAACCTACCTAACCCCTCAAGTGAGTAGAATAATATATTTCCATGTAATAAAGGTCAATATTAATAAGGCCTATCAACAAAGAGGAATAATTCAAATGTAAGAAGACCTAATAGAAGCTTTCTCCTCTATAAGGATCTTCCTCTAGATCGTTGTTTTGAATAGATAGATTTATTATAAATAAGAGTAGAGGCTATAAATAGTCTTGTCTTGGATATTATTGTAATAGAAATCTGATCTGGTGGAGGTTTTCACCTCGAAGAGGAAAGTGAACATTTCTATCATTTATAAAGGTTCTCTTTCTGGTGTTATTCTGGTATTATTATGGTATTGTTCTGGTTATATCATTGTTGTTCTATCATTTCTAGCTAAAATATTTATGTTCTGCATATTTTTTTATATATGGAATACTACAAACATCCATGCAAAAAGAAATAAACTGTCTAGATAAAAGGGTAATTTAATGGATAATCCAATATGGATCCAACAAATCACAAATAAAGAAGTTAATAAGACATGGTTCATTAAAAATGATTTAGAAAATCTCAATTTAAGAAGATTCTAAAGATGAGACAAAATGTGAATGGTGGATGTTTGGTGAGGAAGCATTGACACCATTGTGTCACAAGTTGATTTGATTCAAACAACAATAATTTTGACTATCGGGAAGTTGATCGACTACAAGACGAGTTCAAGACAATTCAACCGAATGAAATCCAACAGATTGACGGAAGTTGGAGAGGACAAGCCGATCGATTTCAAGACAATTCAAAGACAAAGTCGACCAACTGAAGGTCAAATTTGAAGGAAAATTAGGTCAGGAAATACAAGTCGGCCAAAGTAAGTCAAGATGACCAAATTCGAATTTCTCAAGTCAGTTTTATTCCAAGTCAAGTCGGTCCAAGAAAGAAGTAACCTAAAGGTTGAAATCGAAGAAAACTTAAATAAAAGTCTGGTCGAGGTTGAAGCAATATGGGTTTCTCAAGTCAGTTTTATTCCAAGTCAAGTCAGTCCAAGAAAGAAGTAAACTAAAGGTTGAAGTCGAAGAAAACTTAAATAAAATTCGGGTCGAGGTTGAAGCAATATGGGTTTACTAGAATTGAAATACTCAAGTCGAAATTTCTCATAGTTGAGTCAACCAAAAAGATGTTTGTCAGTCAAATGAGGAAGCAACTATTGAAAATGGTGAGACCAAGTAAAATATTTAGTGACTAGAAGCTAAGAAGGAAACGATTTCAATATAACGATCAAGTAAAATGTTTACATGTTGAGTTTAAATAATCACCAATAAAGGAGATATGTGGAGGTCTACTTAGACTGATCTGGATTTAGGATAAGAATGAACCAGTAAAAATAAAAATAGAGATGTGAATAAAAACACAGATATCCGGTGAACAATATCTTCTATTGAATAAATGAAATATGTTGAAACTGTAAAACTGCATAACTGAAACACTTGTTCAAATGGTGGTATGTATATTTGAGAAGAGATGTGGCTACTACGTGCATTCATCTTTGCAGAATGATTACAATGATGCTCCAAAGGACTTTTTAATATTACTCATGAATGCAAAAACCCTAGACATCCAAAAACCTAACCCTAGGAGGTGAAACACTAAAATTCATGTGGGCCCCTTATGGGTAAGTTGGTACCTCAACTTCTCGAGGTCGTAACATTGGCATATGACCTTTGTTTTAGGCATGTGATATCCTGTTGGAAAGGTATTTTAGATAACTACACATTACACCGTCAAACTCTGACTCTGTCTATAGTTTGACCATGGCAAGCCAAAACAACACTGTTTAGGGAACCAAAACGACCCTGGAAGTACAACAATATGTGATGACATGAAAACATACAAAATAATCCAGTTGGATTAGGTGAGAGGCCACTAGTATCCACCTCGAATATGTTTAGGGCTTCAGACAACCTGAGATGTGTAGAACCCACAATTGCAAAAAAGTATAGAAGAATGTGTTGAACTAAAAACTAACAAGAGGGCCTAGTTGGAGGTGGTTGGCCACCAATATATAGCTCGATCAATCCTCCCCCATTAGGAATAAATGGTCTCCATTGCATTGAATTCCCCCATTAGGTGAGGAAAATTCTATTGGATTTGGCCCTAGGTGAGACACTTTCCTTGGTGTTGGAGTTACCTTGCCTTGACAACCCGATAAAGTTGGATCCTATGATGGCGGGTGCCCTTGACCTGTGTGTCCACTATATGATCAGTGGATGCCTATTCCATGCATTTAGGGTTGATATCTATTGGTGTCAGTTGTTATGCAATCTTTGTTGGGTATGTGTTATATTCTTTGCACGAGTAGTAGTGTCTGAGTATCTGTGTTGGGTGCGCAGGGGGGTTAGAGGGGGGGTGCAGGGGTTCGGGGGCAGCGCCCCCGAAATTTTTTTTCGCACTAGGAGAACATATTTCTGCGACGACATATTATCGGGATGACATATTTCCGGGACCACATGATATTTAGGTGGTTTTTCGACACATGGTTTTTTGCCGATGGTTTTCTATTTTCGATTAAGAAATTAGGGTTTTGGACTAATCCAGGTCATTGGGTTAGGGTTTTGGAAGTCGCTGGCTCCTATATGTATATTGTATTGTAAACAATGTAACATAATGTATGAATATAATATATGCTGGTTTTCCCGGTTTGGGTTTCCAGGGGAAAAATCTCTATGTAATGTTTGCATTTGCCATTGTATCTTTTCTATTCTTTTATCAATATCTGTTTACAGTAGACATTGAGGTCAGAATTTACAATCTTTGAGGTGTCCAACAATGGTCTAAAATATGGTCGAAGGAGGTCCACATTGAACACTGGGTGTAATCCAAGGAATAGTGTAGTTTTGAGCTCAAAGGAATTGTTACCCATAGCCTTGGTAATGGTGTAAGGCCCATAGAGAAGTGGGCACAGCTTCTGATGGGGCCCTATAAGACACTCCTTATGCAAGTGTAATCATACCTTGTCTCCAATCTAAAACTGGTTTGCTACCCTATGTTGATGATGGCATTACTTGTACTTAGCATTGGCTTTCTACAAAATCTTATGGACCTGTTGGTGGATGTGCTGAATCCGCTCAATGAAACTCGTGGCTTTGTTGGTCTCAAAAATAACATTGGAAGATTTTGTTTGTGTGGTTTCTAAAGGTAGTGCAACATCAATGGGACCCAAGGGTTAGAATCCCAATCCCACCTGAAATAAGCTATGTCCAGTGGAGCTATGGAGAGCCCTATTGTAACTGTGTTGAATATAGGGGAGTCTCTCATATGATGTATGCATATGGTTATAGTTGTACATGTGAAGGATGTGCATAGTGATCTGATTGAAGACCTTTGTTTGGTCATTTTTTTGGGTGTGGAAATCAGTGGATTTAGTGAGCTTGGTGTCCAACACTGACCAGAGACTCGACCAAAATGTGTTGGGGAACTTGTTGCCTCGGTCGAAGATGATGGTGTATCTAAAAATAGACCCACACTCAGTCGAAGAAGAGGTTGGAAGTATCTGTCACTGTGATGGTCTTCTTACATGCTGTGAGGATGGCCATATTCTAAAACCCACCAATGACCACAAATACACAATCATTGTCGTGCTTGGTGGATGGAAGGCCAGACATGTAATCCATCGATATGGTTTCCCAAGGCTTCTTGGGGGTAGGAAGTTGGATGTACAAGCCTTTCTTCTTGATGGCTATCTTGGCAATGGCATAGGTAGTGCAAGATATGATATAATTTCTAATGTCATGTCGAAGTTTTCACCAATAAAAATTTATCTCGAGACTGACCACAATTTTCTCCATGCCAAAATGTCCTGCCACCTGACTGTAGTGAGATTCCCAAATAAGTTTTTCATGCTTTCTTGCAGGAACGAAAAGATGGCTCGGATGGCATAACAAGCCATTCTGAATTTGAAAATCTATGTCAATCACGCATGTACCCAAGAGTTGATAGGTGGTGGTGAAGTCTGGATCTTGCTGATAAAATTGGGGCCACTTAGATGCCTCATGTCTATAGGAATGGAGCATAGTGGTGATTGGTGCCACGTGAGGTTGATCGAGGAAGTAAATGATATGATTTGTGCTCCATGTCTTATAATTGATGTTGAGATGGAACTACTACAGTTAGGTGGACGAATTCTGATGACAGTCGTTCTGTAACTTCCCCTATGTTTGTATGAATTGTAGAGGCTTGTGATCAATGTGGATGATCGTCTCCTTTCCTAGGTTGTAATGTTTACATTGATGACATGCTTCTACAATGGAATACATTTCCTTGTCATAGGTGGGGTATTTATGGACAGTATTAGAGAGTGTATCACTATGGTATTCCACTAGATGACTGTGTTGAGTGATAACTACACCTAAAGAATAGTCATAAGCATCACTCTCAATCTCGAATGGTTGTTTCAGATCAGGAAATGAGATTACTAGAGATGAGCATAGGTGATGCTTCAGATCATCAAATGCTCATTTTTGTTCCTTCCCCCACACAAAGATTTTCATGCCACTGACCTTGGTCACATGGCTAAGGGCCCATGCAATATGGGAGAATCCCAACACGAACCATCGGTAGAAATTGGCTAGTCCCAAGAAGCTCTAAAGCTCATTTAGTGTGGTCGGGGATGGCCAGTCAAGGAGGACTTGGATCTTATCTAGAACAACATGTACCCCATGCTCATCAACAATGTATCCCAAGTATTGGACCCTTTTCATTCCAAAGGAACATTTTTCCAATTTGGCATCTAGCTTCTGCTACCGTAGAGTGCTCAAAACTTGTTGAATATATCGCATGTGCTCCCCCCAATTTTTTTTGAAGATGAGGATGTCATCCAAATATACCACCAGAAAAGAGCTGGTGAAGGGTCTCAATACATCATCCATCAACCTCATGAAGGAGGTTAGTGCACTTGTTAGGCCAAAGTGCATGACCAACCATTCAAAGGGACCTTATTTATATTTGAAAGTTGTTTTCTAGACATCATTTGGTCTGATGGGAACCTAGTGGTAGCCAGACTTTGGGTCAATCTTGTTGAAGAACATTTTCCCTTTGAGTTGTTCAAGAAGGTCATCAATCCTAGGAATTGGGTATTGGTTTATAACTGTGATCTTGTTTAATTCATTTTCATCAATGCAGAGTCAACAGGTCTCGTCCTTCTTTTGCATCAGTAAAATTGAGCTTCTGCAAGGGGATTATTTGGGTATGATGTGCCCCTTTTGAAGAATTTTTTGGATATGACGCTTGATTTCATCATTTTCCATCAGCGAGTGATGATATAATGGTCCATTAGGAAGAGGTGCATCGTGGGCTAGATCGATTGGATGCTTGACTTGGAAGTGCATCGGTACTCTCGTGGGTGAGGAAAAGATGTCATTGTACTCTTCCATGATCCTGTCCACTTGATTCTACTGCAAAGAGAGGCTCTATGTAGAGGCCACAAATGTGGAAATGACCTTCTTATTACTATGAGCATGAATAAAAAAGAATACAAACTTCTCAGTCTATTACATGTACTTATTGCATTGCTTTGCAAAGATTAAATAAATAGTGGTAGGCAGCACTACCTCTGGTATCCTGTACAGTTGTCTACCCAAAGTAATAATAACACTGTGGGGTCTAGATGCATACACAGCATGGCGCTTCCACAAATATGGTTGTCCTAAAATAACATCACAAAATTCAAGGGGAGAAATATCACACAATACCTCATCTTTGAAGGGCTTGCTGTTGTAGGGAAGATGGCATTGTTGGCTTACACAAAGATGTCTTCCTTGGCAATGCAAGTCGACGATGTAGGATTGCAGGTGCGGTGTCGTTGGTAGGTTCATCCGCTTGATGACCTCTATCGATATTAAGTTCTTCTGACTACTTATATCGACAATGAAATGAACCAAAGCCCCATTTACCCACATTTGTGAGTGAAATAGGCATTTTCGTTCCTCTGTTTTTTATGGTTCTCTAGGATAGACTTTGGTGGTAGCAATAGTGGCACTGGGTTCAAAATTGATAATCCTCTTCCCTCCTTATGCATTTGATTCAGAATAAGAATCAGCCTCTGACTCGGAAGCCTTCATCTCGACCACAAGTGACTACTTGAAGCGACATTCTTCAGTGTTGTGCCAAGGGATTTTATAGTATTCACACCATTTTCACGTGTCCTTCTTCATCTTTGCATGGTCCTTCTTGTGTTGCGGCTTGGACTGGTTGTTTTGAGAGTGGCCATATTTTCTCTGTCCATTGTTGTGTGGGTTGGGGCCACCTTTTCTCTCCTTCAGCTATGAGGAGTTTGCAGATCCAAAATGTGGCGTCTTCTTCTTAAATTTATGCTCGATCTTGACAGGATATCTATAAGTTCTACCCAATGAGGTGATTTATAGAAACTCCATTTCTATTTCAATGTATATATGAAAAAAAATGTGGTATTTGAGCACCAGTTGTCGCTCAGAGTCTTTGATACCCAACTTGGTGCACATGGTATGGATAATATTAGTGAAATCTTGTACTGTTTGGTTCCTTTCTTGATGCAGGGTGGTCTAACTGGTGTACTGGTCTTCGTAGGTTCCAACATGGTAGTATTGTTCTTTAATGTAATCCCGAAAGGAATCCCATGTAGGGGAAACCACAAATATCACATATTCCTCTATGGCCCTTTGCTGAGAGTAAGTGTCCCACCATTCCTTAACATGGGGGATAGCCTTGGGGAGTACAAAAGTAATCTTTTCCTTCTAGGTAAATTTATGGACCGAAAAATACCCTTCAAGGAAATTCAACCATTTATCTACAACATCCGCATCTATCAGTCCTTTAAATAATTGAATATCAAAATTTACCTATACTTTTAAGGGCTTTGCATGGCCGCTTGATGAATATGCTTCTCCTATGGGCAACTGCCAAAGGATCTATGCAGAGTTGTCCATCATTTTGTTCCTTTTTTATGCAAGGGCTTCCTCAAGCAACATTTTAAAATGATCTTCGCCTACATCATCTTTATTTTCATCTCCCATGGGTTTTTATCGTGCTCGGTGTGATCGATATTGCAATTATTCAATTGGTTTGATTCCCAACTTCTTGTACCCATATCTTGTCGGGGACATGCACGAAGAAAAATAAATGAAGATCAGACTGCTCTGATACCACTGATATAGATTTAGGAGTGAAACGAATTGATTAACAGACTGAATACAAGAAATACATAGATATGAAGAAAAAAACAGATATCCAATGAATAATTTCTTTTATTGAATAAATGAAATAAGATGAAACTGTCAAACTGCAGAATTGAAACACTTGCTCGAATGGTGGTAGTTATCTTTGAGAAGATATGTGGCTACTACACGCATTTTTTTGAGAAGAATGATTACAATGAGGCTCCATAGGCCTTTTTAATATTACTCATGAATTCCAGAACACTTGAAATCCAAAAACCTAACCCAAGGAGGTGAAATGCTAAAGTCATGTGGGCCCTTATCGGTAGGTTGGTACCTCAACTTCCCGAGGTCGTAAATTTTGCATACAACCTTGTTTTTAGGCACGTGATATCCCGTTGGAAATGTTTTTTAGAGAAATAAAAGTTACACCATCAAAATTTTACTATGTCTATAGTTTCACCATGGTGAGCCAAAAAAACACTCTTTAGGGCTCCAAAATGACCCTGGAAACACAAAAGGATGTGCTTACATGAAAACATATAAAATAATCCAATTGGATTAGGTGAGAGGCCACGTGTATCCACCATGAATATGTGTAGGGATTCATACAACCCTAAAAGTGTAGAACCCACAATTACAAAGAAGTACATAAGAACGTGTTGAACTAAAAACTGACAAGAGGAGCCAGTTGGAATAGGTGGGTGGCCACCAATATCCACCTGGATCATAGAAATTCATGAAAAGGTAATATGTACTCAAGTCAATGTGGCATCCGACGATGGAAGGAAAATCTAAACATGTATCCTTCAAAAACCCACTTGTATCGGCCACCTCTCACACTTTCTAGGGAAATTCCCCCCTTGTTGAATAATTGAGCATGTTTTGCAAAAACCCCATGTTGTAGAATTTTAAAATTTGTTTCCATCACTCGAGTATCTTCATATTAAATTCTTTGTCTAAATTGGTGTATGAAAATCAATTAATAAATGTTACCATTTGTGTTAATTAAATGAAGGGGAGCAATGTTTCATTCCAAAAGGAAACATTATTTCAAAGATAAGTCTTGTCATGAGGATTGGGTTCCTCACATCTCAGTTGGATCTGAGATTAACAAGATGGGTCTTGTTACGAGTTTTGGATTCCTCATTTATCAGTTGGATCTAAGAACTACAGGATGGGTCTTATATCGGAGAGTTGGATCTCTCATATTCAGTTGAAGTTGAAGATATTAAATGATTGATTGTATATTTATTCATTCAAGTTAAATAAATAAAAGAATGATATTTTTTCTACTTTATACAATTTTTTTATACATGTTTATGAATAATTAATTGAACTTCATGTATCTTATTCAGTTAATCTAGGTAATCTATGAAAGTGTGAAAAAGTAGCCAAAAGTTCTAGACATAGATTCACCCCCCCCTCTAAATGTCAATGTGTGTTTCAACAATTGGTATTAGCGTAGGTTCCTTCACTACAGTTTAACCACTCAATTGTTCTATAGAGAACAATTGGTATCATAGTAATGTTTTTTCAAGGAAAAACAGTCTAATCACTAGAAGGAATATCCTACTAAACACATAAATGGATGAACAGATGCAGGGATGCAGGGATGATTTTAAGGATGGAAATTTATTTTAAAATGTAGAAACCTTGACGAATATTACTAATCCTTCGTAGGCCAACTATAAAATGTTTGGCGTTATTTTTGTAAAATATTCAAATTTCTAAGGACTTTATATAGCTTGTCTAAAATTTTGGTGATTTTTAAGGTAAAATAATTTTATCCTATAGAATTTGGGAGAATTATTTTTAGAATAGTGAATTAGTTTTTGGGAAAAACCATGGAAAATTATCCCATGAGAGAAATTTAGCCCCTAAAATAATCCTTGAACAAATGAATCTCTCCACAAATGAAGCTCATTTATTTGATGGAACATACTACTTTTCATGGAGGGAAAGAATGAAAATATATCTAAAGTTAAGAGGATTTGGATTTTCAGGCTCAGTAGTAAGTAATCCTTCGTACTTAACTACCTCAACGAACAAATCCAAAACTACAAAAGAAGCAAAGACAAATAATTCAACAGAATCAAAATAAATCCAGAATGGACTATAAGACTGAATCAAAGAAAATATGGGACACTACACCTTTGCTAAAGTATTATGACTCCAGCTAGAGAGTTCTTATAGGAGTAAAGTGAAGAAAACATAAAACAAAGATAATACCATCAAGGAATTGATTCAATCCCAAGTCATCAATAATCATGACAAATCATACAAGGAATTGATGCAATCCCCAGTCTTGAATAGTAAAGACAACTCAAACAAGGAATTGATGCAATCTGATGCAGGAGCATCGCTCACTCAATCAAGCGAGCCAGCGCGAGGAGGAAAAGGAACAGCTGGACAGCGCCAGCATTCAAATTTTGAAACATTGAAATATGGCTGCGCCAAACATTAAATATTGATGTGATGAAGCGCACTTTATATATGTAACGGACCTTGAGCGGTTAAGCTCTCGTCCTTAGGTAGCTGAGGCATTTACTTAGATTTAATACAAGTAGATAGAATAATTAACTGTAGATTAGACAGTTTAGCTTTCGAGAGGGAAAACGGAGTATAGACACCCTCCCTTGTATCATTGTAACATAACATTCATCAAGCATTAGCATTAGAGAAGGAGGGAGCATAGCAGAGAGAGAGAGAGAGAGAGTTGCGAAGAAACTTCCATGTACAGATATTGAGTTAATAGGAAAAGCCCTGATTCAATTCCATGGATGTGTTTGAGCTCTGTGTGTTGCTGATATTATGCCTTTGCATGTTAGCTTCCTTTTATGCTTATCTCTTATATGCTGCGTATGTGATCGCATATCAGGTTCGAAACCTGAGGGATGAGTGAATGAGTTTCAATTGTTTCTCTACTTAGGCCAGGAGATTCCTGCATCGAGTGCAGTGAAATACCTCCACATAGAGTGCGTCGAGGAGGCTAAGTAGTTGAACTCTTGCTCTCTTTTGCAGAGTTGCGTTGAGTTGGTCGAGCCTTTGCAGGTGAGTGCAGGTTGGGCGTGGAGTCTCAGTAGCAAGTCTGAGAAGAGAAGGCCGAAGTCGGTGCAAGCAGGAGTGCATAAGACCCAGGAGAACTTCATCACTGGGAGAGTGGTTGAAGGTTGAAGGGTACACAGAGTGCGGGAAAGTTTCTCTGAAAGAGTCTGAGTTAGCAAAGCTCAGGAGTGATAGTCCCTTTTGGTTTGCTGCGAAGTCGACCCTGCAGAGGTTTCACAGAATAAAGGTGGTGAATGGAGAAAACTCTTCACGAGGAAGAGAATCGACGACTTGACTCGTCGTGAAGAATCACTAAGATCGTTACCTGACTTGTGGGTCAAATGTATCGGGAGTTCGCGACGAAAGATTCTTGCTTCTCGTAGAGCGAAGTCACGAGAATGCGAAACCACGACATCCCGAAATGCCTTGCATAGGGTATGTCAAATGAGATGAGGTGACAGGTGATTTCGGGATATCGGATTTCGGGAGCGGAAAAACCTCAAGTCTGATCTCGGAAGTAGCGAGGTAGCGAGATCGCGGGGTTTCCGAGTCATCGGCACCTCGACACTTCGGGTCTCGGAAGTTGAGGACTCGAAGGGATAAGAACGCTAGTCACGAGTCGCGATAGCACGAGGTTCCGCTACACCGAGGAGGGGTCAACGTTGACCAGAGTATCGGGTCTCGGGATCCGAGAGTCCAGTTCCCCGTTGAGGAATTCGCGAAGTCGCGAGAGCCGATCCTTCATTAACTAAGGAAGGGAGGGCCGCCGGAAGTAGCTGTGGGTGAAGGACTCCGGAGGAAGTCGGAGAGTTGATAACTCTTCGGGCCGTAGAGAAAGAGAAGGTCCTGGTGGAGCGACCGTGCTGCCGAGGGCACAGGTTGCGTCAGAGTGGTATCAGAGCTGAGTTGGAATTCTCTTTGTTCAGGTAGCAGGGAGAAGAGATATAATGCCACCCAGGAGAGAGAGGCGATCGCCTAATCGTGAGGACAGGGATGCCCGAAGAAGAGGCAGATAGCCAGGAAATCCAGCAGGCAACCCAGAAATGGAACGCCAAATACGAGATCTCAGGGCGAGACTTGAAGATATGGAGACTACCCAAAGGCGTGAAGCCGACGCCGGGGAGTTCAGCGATCCTGAGATTGAAGAGGAAGCTGGACACGACGCGGAAGAAGTCACGGCAAAAGATGCTTCAACCAAGAGGTTGATCAGAGCTATTTCGAGGATGAGCTCGAAGACAAAAATGGACATCCCGACTTATGAAGGGAGTCTAAATGTTGAGGAGTTGCTGGATTGGATCCGAGCACTTGACACCTACTTCGATTATGAGGATATCGAAGATGACGCGAAGGTGAGACATGCTATCACCAAGCTGAAGGGACATGCAGCCTTATGGTGGGACGAGCTGCAGGTAGACAGACGTTCCAAAGGAAAACAGAAGATCAAAAGCTGGGATCGGATGATCGCCAAGATGAAGGCGAAGTTCATTCCAAGGGATTACCAGATCACACTGTTCAGGCACATGCAGAACCTGAGACAGAAGTTGATGACGGTGAAGGAGTACACCGAGGAGTTTTACAGGCTCAATATTTGAGCTGGTCATCGGGAAAGTGATGACGAGAAAGTAGCGAGATACCTGAATGGTCTCAGGTATGACATTCAGGATGAACTGAGCATGCTAACCATCCGCACAGTTGAGGATGCATATCAGATGGCTCTGAAGGCCGAAGAAAAGCTGAGCCGCAAGCAAGGTCAGCGAGGCCGAGGCAGAAGCCAACCTAGAGGAAAAGCTGTTGTTCAGGAGAGAACACAGAAGCCCAAGGAGGATTGGAAGAGGCCTCAGGGTAGAGCTAAGAGAGGTGGAACCTCACAACAGAGACAGCAAATTGCTGAGCCGAGGAGGCAGCAAGATGATCAACAGGGTGGATATGCTGATGTAAATACATTTCCTCGTGCCCGAGGCAGAGGAAGAGGTCGAGGAGGAGTTATCACATGCTTCACGTGTGGTAAAGACGGTCATAAAGCCGTAGACTGTCCAGAGAGGAAGGTGGACAGAGGAAGAGCTCACATCGCTGAGGCGCAGCAGAGGTGTGATGTTGAGAGCGGGGATGAAGACACTGGAAGTGGGAAGTCACTGACGGTACATAAAGTTCTCTTGAAACCTGAGAAGGGGGTAGAGGACACCGCTCAGAGATGTCGACTATTCCGGACGACTTGCAAGACCCAGGGCTGGAAATGCAAGGTCATAGTGGACAGTGGGAGCACAGATAATCTCGTTTCGACCGAGATGGTGGAGAAATTGGAGCTGAAGACGCGCAAACACCCGAGCCCATACAGGGTGACATGGCTGCAGAAAGGACACCAGGTACGTGTTACAAAACAATGCTTGGTAAATTTTAAAATGGGTGAATA
>ML779250.1:970689-1030778 GCA_009831015.1 Picea engelmannii | reverse complement strand
GTGGTCCAGTGGCAGAAGCAGTTGCCAGTTGCACAGAAACCTGAGATGGAGTGCATACTAGATACACGAGCAAGTAAGAAAACCAGGAGGAAGCAGTATTTTGAATACCTGGTGAAGTGGAAGAACCACCCAGTGGAGGATGCTAGCTGGGAGACAGAGGCAGTTATACAAAAGCATGGGCAGACTGTACATGAGCTCATGAGCAGGAGCCCATGAAATCTTTTGAGCCGAGGAGTATGATGCAGGAGCATCGCTCACTCAATCAAGCGAGCCAGCGCGAGGAGGAAAAGGAACAGCTGGACAGCGCCAGCATTCAAATTTCGAAACATTGAAATATGGCTGCGCCAAACATTAAATATTGATGTGATGAAGTGCACTTTATATATGTAACGGACCTTGAGCGGTTAAGCTCTCGTCCTTAGGTAGCTGAGGCATTTACTTAGATTTAATACAAGTAGATAGAATAATTAACTGTAGATTAGACAGTTTAGCTTTCGAGAGGGAAAACGGAGTATAGACACCCTCCCTTGTATCATTGTAACATAAAATTCATCAAGCATTAGCATTAGAGAAGGAGGGAGCAGAGCAGAGAGAGAGAGAGAGAGTTGCGAAGAAACTTCCATGTACAGATATTGAGTTAATAGGAAAAGCCCTGATTCAATTCCATGGATGTGTTTGAGCTCTATGTGTTGCTTATATTATGCCTTTCCATGTTAGCTTCCTTTTATGCTTATCTCTTATATGCTGCGTATGTGATCGCATATCAAGTTCGAAACCTGAGGGATGAGTGAATGAGTTTCAATTGTTTCTCTACTTAGGCCAGGACATTCCTGCATCGAGTGCAGTGAAATACCTCAGCATAGAGTGCGTCGAGGAGGCTAAGTAGTTGAACTCTTGCTCTCTTTTGCAGAGTTGCGTTGAGTTGGTCGAGCCTTTGCAGGTGAGTGCAGGTTGGGCGTGGAGTCTCAGTAGCAAGTCTGAGAAGAGAAGGCCGAAGCCGGTGCAAGCAGGAGTGCATAAGACCCAGGAGAACTTCATCACTAGGAGAGTGGTTGAAGGTTGAAGGGTACACAGAGTGCGGGAAAGTTTCTCTGAAAGAATCTGAGTTAGCAAAGCTCAGGAGTGATAGTCCCTTTTGGTTTGTTGCGAAGTCGACCCTGCAGAGGTTTCACAGAATAAAGGTGGTGAACGGAGAAAACTCTTCACGAGGAAGAGAATCGACGACTTGACTCGTCGTGAAGAATCACTAAGATCGTGACCTGACTTGTGGGTCAGATGTATCGGGAGTTCGCGACGGAAGATTCTTGCTTCTCGTAGAGCGAAACCACGACATCCTGAAATGCCTTGCATAGGGTATGTCAAATGAGATGAGGTGACAGGTGATTTCGGGATATCGGATTTCGGGAGCGGAAAAACCTCAAGTCTGATCTCGAAAGTAGCGAGGTAGCGAGATCGCGGGGTTTCCGAGTCATCGACACCTCGACACTTCGGGTCTCGGAAGTTGAGGACTCGAAGGGATAAGAACGCTAGTCACGAGTCGCGATAGCACGAGGTTCCGATACACCGAGGAGGGGTCAACGTTGACCAGAGTATCGGGTCTTGGGATCCGAGAGTCCAGTTCCCCGTTGAGGAATTCGCGAAGTCGCGAGAGTCGATCCTTCATTAACTAAGGAAGGGAGGGCCGCCGGAAGTAGCTGTGGGTGAAGGACTCCGGAGGAAGTCGGAGAGTTGATAACTCTTCGGGCCGTAGAGAAAGAGAAGGTCCTGGTGGAGCAACCGTGCTGCCGAGGGCATTGGTTGCGTCACAATCCCCATTAATCAAAGAAGAAGACAACTCAAACAAGAAATTGATAAAATACCTAGTCATCAATGAAGAAAACAACTCCATCAACGAATTTATGCATACCTCAATAATCACTGAATAAAAAATAATGAATTTTAAGACTGATGTTATAGCTGCATTAGAAGAGATTCGTATGGAACCATGAAATGGTATATATTTTTAAGTTCATGTGGAGGCTCTTGAAAATATTGAATACTCAACTATCTGCTCTCTAGAAGAGTTGCAGAAACTTCAAAATAAAGATATGTTGCTATTACAATAGTTAGATCAATCTAACAACCATGAAGAGTAAGAACAAAAGATTCAGCTAGAAGACAAAGAAGAATAAATGAATAGATTAAAGACTGAAGTTGTTGATCTAACAGAAGAAATGAATGAGTTGAAGGCATATCACAAAATCAATAAATGCACAGAAGAATTATAAGAAAAAAAATAAATGGTCAGCAATCTAAAGACTGAACTTGAAGAAGCCAAGGAAAATGAAGAAACCTTGAAGAGTCAGTTGACTAAAATGGAAGAATTATTCCACACGATGGAATTGGAAGTCATTAACCTCAAAAGGATTAAACTAGAAATAAAGGAATAAATTAAAATATTGAAGACTGAAGTTGTTCATATAATAACACAAATAGAAGAGTTGAAAACATATGAGAAAACCAATAAATGCACATAAGTCTTGGATGAGATAGAAGAAATAGTCATCAGTCTAAAGACTAAACTTGAGGAAGCTAAGGAAATAGAAGAAGTCTTGAAGATCTAGTTGACTTAAAAGGAAGAAACATGTCACATGTTGGAATTGGAAGTTATCAAACTCAAAAGGAAGAATGAAAAGACAAAAGCAACTGTCAAATATCATAACAACTCAACCATATTGGATAATATATGGAACATTCAAAGACCAACAGATGAAAAAACTGGTATTGGTTACAATAAGAAAGAATAGGGTGGCAAGTGGAACACCATTCAAAAACATGAGAAAGGATTATCCACCTGAAAGGGAAATAGCGCAATCACAAACCAAATACAAACCATGAACTTTGTTAAAGGAGGAAGCTATAAAAGTAAAAAATAAGAAGCATATCAAAAGATATACTTTTCCTATCACAACAGACTCGAGTATGGAAACACCTTCAATGGTTATTGTTTTTCTTGTAAAAAATTTGGTCACAAAGCATTGTAATGCAAGAGTATTGAAAAGAAAAATTCAGGAAGGTCCAATAACTTAATGAGATGTTGGACATGCAATTATGTTGGCCACACAACAAATTTGTTTCATAGCATGAGATGCTACAACAATGATAAATTTGGGTACAAATCCTAAGACTGTAGGAAATCAAGAAGAAAACCCATGAAAAATGATCCATACAAGTAAATCTAATGAACTTTGGAAGAAAGAAAAAGAGGATAAATCTCAAAGGAAAAATGTAGAAAATAAATGTTCATCAAACAGAATGCCTTATGGAAAGATACATAGAAGAAAATCTAAAGAAAAAATAAAGAGAGATGATCATCATAGTGTAACATGTTTTAACCGGATCACTTGAACGATAGTGTACCATGTTTTAAATCATCATAGTGTACCATGTTTTAAATCATATCATAAAAACATAAACCAAAACCTATTAATCATAGTGTACCATGTTTTAATCGGATCAATTGCACGCAAGTGTCCTCAAAGAATAAACAGTTTTATGAAAATGTGACAAGTGAATTGGATGCTACATTTGTAAGTAACTCTATCGTTGTTTCAAATGCTCTAAAATTTGATGATGTTTTTGGTTTTATCCTTATCGAGGATATGCATCGGAAAATCATAGGTGAGACATCGGGTAATGCATCGACCGTGGAGAACAGGGGAAGAAAAATGAAAAGAGGAAAGAGTCCAAGAAATTGTGGGAAGTCTAGGAAGGGAAGATCCAAATCCAGACTAGGAAAGATAGAGTTCTGAAACTATTGGAAGAAAGGACATCTAAATCAAGACTGCATAATTGCAAATAAATAAAGAGATGGACATCAAGAGAGAAATCAAGAAGAAAATGTAGGTGATGTGTTACGAGATGCTTTAATTATTTCTTTAAATATAATATTACTATGTCTTTGGTAGTATATTCAAGGGATTTATTTCATGACACGCCCCATGGGAAATATTTTCAAAATTACATTCATGGTGATTTTGGATAGGTTTATTTCGTTGATGATGAACCGTGTCAAATTTTTGGAATGGGCAAGGTACAAGCAAAGAAAAATAATGGAATCCAATGGTTACTAAATAAGGTGAGGCATATGCCATATCTGAGAAGAAATCTAATTTAAATGGGAAAATTTGAAGGTGGAGGGTGTATATCTACATTTGCAAATAAGTCGTGGAAGGTCACTAAAGGATCATTGGTAATGTCAAAAGGAGAGAAGGTAGGCGTATTGTATTTATGTACTTGTAATACTGACTTTTCAATCCCTCTATCTTCTATAGGGGTGGATACAACATTGTGGTATCATAGGCTTGGACACATGAGTGAAAACGTGATCCATAAACTTCACAAAGGAACTTGTTGCCAGATATTAAACAAGTTGATTTGGATTTCTACGAGGAATATTTTTAAGAAGAGAAGAGAGTTAAATTTCTTAGAGTCAGTAAATAAAAGAAGAGTTAAAAGTTAGATCTGGTGCATACACATGTATGGAGTCCAACTCATGTATCATCTCTTGGTAACTCTTGTTATTATGTTAATTTTATTGATGGGGAAACTATAAAAAGTTGGGTTTACTGCATGCGATCTGATGTTTTTGACACTTTTAATAAATGAAAATATCTGGTTGAGAATGAGACAGGAAAAAGGTTGAAGTGTCTTAGATCAAATAATGGAGGTGAATATTTCAGCAAGGAGCTTGATAATTACTTTTCATACCATGAGACTCGTAGATAGAAGACAGTTCTAGGAACACCACAAGAAAATAGTGTCAGAAAGGATGAAAAGGACAATCATGAGATGTGAAAGGAGTATGAGATTACATGTTGGGTTTCCCTTCCAATTCTTGGCAAATGATGTAGAAACTATTTTTTACATAATAAATAGAGGGCCTTAAAGCTCCTTTGATGGTTTCATTCCATAGGAGGCATGGACATGTAAAAATTTAAACTACTCATTTCTGAATACTTTAAGTTGTGAAGCATTTCTCCATATTGATAAAAAAAAATAGAACAAAGGTTGAAAAAATATCCAAAAAGTGTACCTTTATTAGATATGTTGCTAACGATTCTAGTTATCTCTTATGGGATTATTAAAATCATAAAATTATTAGGAGTAGAGATGTAGTATTCAATGAAAAGGTCATGTACAAAGATCAGTTGTAGGGAAAGAAACAGGAAAAGGAAAACACAAAATACACAGTGCTTGATGAAATAAGAGAAAATGAAATTCCAAAGGTACCAGAAAATCAAAATGTACAACAACATGAGAAACATTTACCTCTAACTCCTACATGTGTTGTTATAATATCTTCCAGGTTAGGTAGACCCCCTCAACGATACTGTCCTTCATTGTATTATTTATTTTTGACTAATTTTGGTGAACGAGAAAGTTATGAAGAGGCAATGCAAGTAGACACAAAAAAGAAGTGAGATCAAGGCATGAAAAAGGAAATGAATTTCCTGGGAAACAAAAATACTTGGGATTTGGTTTTGTTTCCTACAGTAAAAGAAGAATTGCAGAATAAACAGATTTACAGATTGAAGGAAGAACATGCAAAGAAAAAAAGATAGAAGGCTAAACTTACTGTAAAGGGGTTTGCACAAAATAAATGTATAGATTTTGATGAAATATTTTCTCATGTTGTTAAAATGACTTCAATTATGAATATTTTAAGTCTTGTGGTAGTAAAATATTTTCATCTTTAAAATTTAGATGTAAAAACAACTTTTCTCGATGGGGATTTGGAGGAAGATATTTATATGCAACAACCACAAGGGTATGAGGTCAAAGGAAAGGACAATTCGGTATGTAGGTTGAAGAAGATTTTTTATTACCTAAATCAAGCGCCAAGGAAGTGGTATTTGAAGTTAGATAGGTTTATGACATAGCAAAGTTATAGTATATGTCATTTTGATCACTGTTTTTATTTTAAAAGGCTAGAAAATGGAAGCTATATTATCTTGCTATTGTATATATATGACATTCTTGTTGCAAGGTCTAACATGCAGGATATAAATGATGTCAAAAAAAAATTAGCTAATTCATTTTCAATGAAGCATTTGGGTGTTGCAAAGAAAATCCTTGGTATGAGAATAAGAAGAGACAAGAAAAAATGCAAATTAACATTGTCTCGAGGTGCATACATAGAGAAGGTGTTGGAGAGGTTTAGAATGAAGAAGGAAAAACCAGTTAGTACACATGTGGCCAATTGTTTCAAATTGATCAAGGAAATGTGTCCCAAGACTCAGGAGAAGATATAATACATGTCCAGGGTCCCTTATTCATCAATAGTTGGCAACTTGATGTATGTTTTGGTGTGCATAATATCAGACATTGCACATGCAATGGGAGTTGTGAGAAGGTATATGAAAAATCTAGTTAAATAACATTGAGAGGTTGTAAAGTGGATACTCAAGTATTTGAGAGGTATTGTTACTCATGCATTATGTTTTGGAGGTTCAAACATTGTTTTACATGGATATGTTGATTCAAATATGGAAGGTGATAAAGATAGCAAGAGGAGCACCACATGATATGTTTCTACTTTAGGAGGAACAATAGTCAGTTCGATTTCAAAGTTCCAAAATTTTGTTTCACTTTCAATAACGGAAGAAGAGTATGTTGTTCCTATAGAGGCTAGTAAAGAGATGATTTGGTTACAGAAATTTATGGATAAATTGGAAAATAAGTCAGAGAATAATAGGTTGTACAGTGACAACCAGAGTGTCATTCATCTTGCAAAGAACTCATTATTCCATTCTAATACTAAGCATATACAACTCAAGTACCATTTCATATGATCCATTTTGGAAGATGGACAATTGAAGTTTGAAAATATACATACTAGCCAAAATCCTACAGACATGTTAAAAAAGGTAGTAATAAGAGAGAAACCAAGTTCCTACTATGTTTCAGTCGGCCTTCAAGCATGAAGGTGAAGATGAGAAATTTTCTAGGTCCAAGGTGGATCATATTCCAACAAGTACTAAAACAATGGAGTTGTTATGATTAGTCTAAAAGCAGGAGATTATTGGTTGTGGAGCCTGATTATCTTCCTCATTCATAGGTTTTGTTTCAGACGCATTTAGACCCCATTAGTTGAAAGGGTTGTGTGGGGATATTCCCCACCCAGTTCTATCACCATCGGGGGCGACGAGAAATTTTGGAGGCCCCACCCTGGTGGGTGATTTTAGGGAAGAGCCCCCGAAGAGAAATTTTGGGAAAAATTGTCTTGTAAAATGATGTAATTTTGTACTCAATCTCGATTGTTCATTATAAGGTTGTATATCTGATTGTATAAGTTATTCTAGGGATTTTTTCCCTAGAAGAAAACCCTCTTTTCTTGTTTGATGGAATTGTATTGCAGCTGTGTGAGACAATAAATATTGCATTCTAAGAAAGGATATTGTGACAGAAAGAAGAGGAAGTTACAACGAGTATGTTGTAGGTTGTATCCCTTCATTTGTTGGATAATAATAAAGGAAGTGTTGGAATACTCAGAGGGGAGGGTTGAATATCCCTTCTTCGCAATTAACAAATATTTTTTATATTTTATTGATTACCACAATAAATCAACAACGAATTATATGCAAAATCAATTATATAAACATAATTAACAAGAATTACAATGTTTTATAAAGAATAGTGAAGGACACCAATCCTTTTTAGAGCACCAACTCTAGGAGACACCAATCCCCTTCTTCAGAGCACCAACCCTAGGAAGCACTAACTCCCTCGTCTTTAGGGTACCAACCCTAGGAAGAACCAACTCCCTTTTTTAGAGCACAAACCCTAGGAAGCATGAACTCCCTTAAATTACACTTAAAGGATATGAATCCTTCCATGCTCCTCCATTCCACCCTCACTGCATAAATATCTCTAGCTTTCCTTCTTGGAATCTGCTTCTTCTTTTGATCTTCTGATCTGGACTGCAGACACACTTTCTTCTCACCACTCTTTCTTGTTTATATACTCTTCCAACTGGTGTGAGCTATGAAATATTATTTCCCCTTGTTTGGACCATCACACCTCTTCACTTTAACAATAATAATAATCATTATTATTATTCAAACATTATTGTTGATTTTTTAGTTTAGTGAGACTGATTTTTGTAAATCGATCAAAGGTATGGATCGATTTCTTTTTAACTCGATTCCATGTATCTGCAAATATTACAGAGATCAAGTTTTGCAGAGGCGCTTCCTTGAAATAATTTTCATATGACCACCAGCGTAGAACCACAGGCTTATTAATTTAAGCGCTTCCTCTTCTTTCTCCCTTTTCTTTTTATTCCATATGACCATAGGTGTTGACCAGGTGCTAGGCGAAATAAGTGTTTGATCACTTGTCAAGATAGACGGTCATGTTTTAATAGCACAATGAGATGGATGATTGTCTTTATTTCAGGATTTTGTCCTTCATGACTTCTAGCCTCTGTAATCTTTCAAATATCTCGAAGAATATTTCGCAAAAGTATATCAGATGGTCGATATTTTATTTGCAAGACGAATGTTTCTTTTTCACTTCGGAACTTTGGCTATTTGTGGCTCCTGAACTCTGGAGTAGCAATTCCTCAGGAGTGATTACCTACCCAATAAGTCGTAAATAAGTGGTGACCACTTGTTGTCAGTTAACACCTCCACTTACATTATCCTTCCACTATGTTTGATCATCGGTTGAGACTGCTACCGAAGTAGATCAACGATTAGCGTTACTTTCGGCCTTTGGCACTTCGGGTAGTTACTGGTGTTAGAACCTAGTTTCCCCTGAAGTACATACTCTCGATGTGATGTAACTTGTCGACGTCAATGTTGACTTGGCACTGTCCTAGTGACTTCCACGTGTCACTCAGATTCGTGATTTATGCATACCTAAAATCATAATAACACCTTGACACTTGTTACCATTTGATTGTGCCACGTGTCCTTGCTGACGTGGATCTCCTAATGTGTGTGTTTTGTGTCTTCACTTGGATCTAACAGTCATCATATATTCTCCATATCTGATGGTCCTTCTTTATGGTTTACTCTATCCCTCCACTCAACTTGATCCAATGGTCGAGAATGCTCACGGAGTAGATCAACGATCTGGGATGATTGTGGGACCCCAACTAGAACGATGTTTAAAACTATCGTCGATCTCTGCAATGGAAACTGTTCGTTGGTAGGGGAACTGATTCCATTCGTATATCTATTGGTAGGTGACGATCAACGTTCGGTCTAGACTGCAGAACTTTAACTTGCATGTCGTTTAGCCCATTGCCCAAACTCCGTAATTTGAATTTTTGTGATTGTTAGTGGATCAACGACAATATTCGATCTTTGAATCAATGAGATTGGAGGATCTAGGCTAATTGTGAGATTGGAATTAACGCGTTGTTTAATCCTCCCTTTGCACTCTCCAATCGATCCCTGTGTATCCAACTGTCACAAATTGATATAATTGTTGACCAGTCCTCCAATGGATCGAACAGAACTTCAACGGTCCTTGTCTTGTAACTCCCAGATCTGATAGTCCTGGACTATCTTGAAATAAAAATAAACAACTCCTGACATCTCTTATGGTATTTTGGGTTTATACTTGGTTTCCAACTGAACCAAGGATATCTTCATGCTCTGATCTTGTGCAATCTAATATGTTTCCTCTCTTGACCTTTTAGGTTGATTCCTTTGCACGTGTTTGACATTTTCATTTTCTGTTAACTATTACACTGTTGTCATCAATGAAAATTCATCAATGACAACACATCAATTACAATTCATCACAACAACTTATCATCACATCACAATGACTTTGACTATTGACATAAATGACAACATATCAATGACAATATGTCCAACATGAAGGACCTGACAATATCTATATTAGACGAAGCCCACACAAGGTGAACAATATATATATATATGTGTGTGTGTGTGTGTGTGTTGTATTATGCATCTTCTGTATTTTATTTATTTCAACATTTGTTTTATTTTATTGCTCCATGATAGTGTTTTTCTAACATGTAAATTTAAATTTAATATTTTCAAGTTGTTTGGATTTGGTATTATTTCTATAATGAATGCATTTTCACATATTTTAAAATAATCTATTTCTTAAATATCTCAATACTTTTAAATGTCTCAATATGTTTTTAGGTGTTAATGACATTGCATAAAAGGCATCTTATATCATTCTCTTAAAGTTCTATGTGTATTCAAAACTTTATACTTTTTTTAGTTGTTGATGTCATAAATATGTCTGAAGTAGGAGTTGTTATTAAAAGGATACATAACTTCAAAATGATAATATTGGATTACTCACACATTTTTTCATTGGAATCATGAAAAATATGGATGTAAGAGGTGATAGTCTGGGTTGGATTAGTAATCCAAGGAGATGTGTATTTGTGATTTTTTATTTATTTTTATTAAGTGTAGCATCTAAGAAAATATTAAGGTGAAATATTTTTAATTTATGTAAAAAAATTAATAAATCATAAAATTGTTTAAACATGTAATAAAAGAGACAATTAATAAAAAAATATTTAAAAATAAATGTTTTCTTTATTTTTAAAGAAAAATAAAAGCTAATTATTCACAATATTTAATAATGATACAAATTTATTTTATTTTAAAAAATTTATTAAAAATATTAACAATCAATTAAAAACATAATAATAAATATTCTTAGTTAAATAACATTTTAAACATAATAATAAATATTCTTAGTTCAATAACATTTTTGTGTGAAAATAAAAAAAAACAACAATTAAAAATATTCTTTAATATTTCAAAAAATTCAGTCATCGTTCTGATTTTATTCTTATTATCACTTGTTACAATAACGATGTAAACCTGTTACGACATGACAAAAGCATCATTTATTGAATTTTGATGTTAACTAGTGAGATGGAAGTGACAATAACTCTGAACCTTTTACTTGCACTAACCATTGGTCAAAGCAAAGTTGCTTTGTGTTAAGATAATAGGGAGAGGCGAAAAGAAACCGATAAGTTGCCATAACAGGTCCCAATCTTAATTTTTGAGGCATAAATAGGCAACGCCATAAAATATTCTTCACTTTTCAATCTTGGCAATAGCCGACGAATATAGACCATACACTAGTACAAATCTCTCATCTAAGTAGCCGTACTCATCCCTCTACCGCCCTCTATTATTAGAAGGAAATTCCTTTCGAATACAACACAGCATAGATGCTTTGATCGAGTCCCCATACTCGAAGGAAAGCGTATAAACGAGCTTTTCGCCCATATCGCATTAATTTGAGATCCTGCAAGCCACGCAAATTCTTCCGTGGAGGACAGTGCTGACATGATGAAGAAGATCAAGACCATTCTCAAGAGGTGGCAATGTTTTTCTAGGGTGGCGCGTTCATACAGTAATCTCGCTTCCGTTTCTGATTCTTTTCATCATGATGTTCATGACTGGAATAAAGTTATTGCACTCACTTTTGCAGAAAACACGCCATCTAGACTCCTCCACGCAGATAACCACAAAGTAGAGGATGCGCCCGATGGATGTAAGATATTGTATGTTGGGAAGTCCAGAAAACGATATTTCATAAGTGCCCATTATGCGAATCATCCACTGTTAACGGTAATGATGGTTGAGAGTTTCAGAGACGGCTTCTCAGTCGAGGTGGTGCTGTTCGAACATTTGGTGTGGATGTTGGAGAACACCGATCAAGAAAAGATTCAGAGTGTCTCCAGCTTGAGGGAATTGGCGGAATTCTATGTTTGCAACTAGTGCTGGCAAAAAGGCCCTTAACAATTTATCTGTTTTTCTTTTCTGTGTCATATATATTTCTCGACCTGGATCGGCTGCATCTTACTTATGGGCGTGGGAATAAAATGTTTCTTCTTTTCGCATTGGAGTTTTTAAAAGGGAAGGGCTTTCATAAAAGTGGGACATATAGCTCTAGCTGTTGAAACAATCCAAGGGCGACCGCCTGAGGTATACTGAGTCAATTTTGTGAATGCTCTATATACTGTAATGACAAGATAATGATATTCTGGCAGGAATAATATTTCTTCCACTGCAGCCGATAATGATGTGATATATATGCCGATATATACGGGGCACACCAATAATTTCAGGAGGAAGGAATATTTATTTCATATTCCTTTATTGTCGCTCAAGCGAGAAAGTATTGAAGAGTGTGATGACACTATGTAATTGTATTATCTCTGATGTAATATAATTGAGAGAATGAAAGTGAAGGCAATCCAATTTGTAGTTTGTGATCTTTATTTATACAATACAACAGAGGTAGATGATATTTATTTGTACAATTCAACATTACGTAGAGGTGTAATTCTTGGGGTATTCAATATATATATATAGAGGTTACATATAACATTTAAAAAAAATATTGGAATGTTTGAGCATAAATAAATCATTTTTCATACATAATTTTTTCAATGTTTATTATGGAGTTAACATGTGACATTTCAAAAATATTAGGTCTATCTCTATTCCATGCCTAAAGTCAAAATGGAGTTGACAAGTCTCACTCTTAAATAACAATTAATTTTTTTTTATGTAAATTAAAATTGTATATGTAGGTTCTAACTTTTTAAATTGTATANNTAAACTAATCTAATTAAACCAAGATAAAAGAAGATTAAAAAGATAAATTGCAAGGAATATAACTAAACAGTGTAGTGCACATGGGCTCCATTATCTGACACTTCAAGCTCCACTATCTCCACCAACTCTAGCTCCATTATATCCACTTCGGGGTCTACCAACATCTCTAGATATTTATCGTATGCATCCTTGACCCGTTTTACAGTGCAAAATGAAGGTTTTGCACCTCCAAAGATTTTATCCCTCTCGAGTCTCGATGCTTAGTAGAACCAAGGTTAAGATGGGTCTATGTTGGTAGTTAAAACATTTCAATCATGTGTTTCCATGAGGGAAATGTGTAATTCCTTTTGCGCCTAACATAGAATTGATCTATGCCACACACACACACACACACTTATATATATTAGTGTAAATCCATCATTAACTCCATATGTATCATGCATCAATAAACTCTCAATTAAAAAGAACAAAAGGAAAGGTTTGTGACCTTGAAGGATTTGATCCCTCTTGGTTGGTGATCTTAGTTTTTGCTCAACATGCAGCTAACACCTAGCATATGATGATGATGATGAATAACATCCATTGAAGCAAAATTTGGTCTATTCAACCTTATAATGTAAGTGAATACTTGGGTTTATTTATATTTTTACTTTTCTTCTAGAAAAGCATTAAAAAAACATTCCAAGATCGCGATAGTTTTGTTGAGTTAGAAGGTTAGGAAGGTTCATGGTGTGACACATCTTTTGAAATTGAGATCTAATCTAGGTACTAGAAGGTTCATTTCATCTTGTGAACAATGGAACTTGCAAGAAGTTGATTTTATCTTAGAAAAGTTGATGATTTTCTTCTTTACACTACTCAAAAGAGAGATACTTTTGATATTCTAGAATAGGCTTAATCACCTCCTTATAATATCTTAATTTTATTTTGTTCGAACAAAAAATTCTCTTTAAATTTAAAAGTAACAATATTTTTAATATTATCCTTATTCTATAGAATGATTTCTTCTTTTATTCCCTAATGGTTTATTTAAGATTGGCCATCCTTCCACTATCTGTGCTTGAGCCAAATATGGTTTTGGATTCATTTTGAAGCAATTTGTGGAAGTATCTTGTTTTCCATTTTGTTTAATTTCTTCGTATATACTAGGTACAACCATAATTGTTCTCTCAATGGGCGAAAGACTCACTTGTGTGAGAAGGATAGGATAAAATGTATTTCATTTCATTTTTATATTATAAGTTATAAAATTCATTTGGATATACACTCTCTTTCTCCACAATTCTTTAGATATACTGCAGCACCAAACTTCACATCCATATAAAATAATAGAAGTAATGAGACTCTGAAAGGGGAGTTTTTTCGTATCCAATATCCAAAGCTTTGTCAACCTACTATTTTTTTCAAGCCCATAATACACTTTCCACCCTCCAATTATCCTTTTATTAATCCTATTGTTCCATTTGATCTTATTATGAATATCGATTTCAAAATATTTGTATGAAGGAACTTCCTCCATTTCCATATACAAATGTATCATGCATGATATTTTTGGATTTAGTTATCATAAATTAATTTTTGTGGATATTAGCACTCATACCCATATTAAAGAATAAATTCTTGAGGGTTATTAGTTTCCTTCCAAGGTCATAGGGACTCCTCGACATAAAAACAATATAATTGACATAAAGAATAAGAATCATGGTTATACCAAGAAGAGTTGGGCTGACACAAACTATTTTTTCCAAATAATTTGATGACTTGTCAATGTAGATTCCAAAATAGATTTGGGACAAGGGACAACCTTACTTAACTCCAATATTATAGTTAACTTCTTCTAACCATCCCCGAGTGTTCCAAAAATTGGAAATAACATTTTCATACAACCTTGTAGCAAGAACACTATACTCAAAAGGAATGGTTAACTCTTCCAACATATTCCAAAAGTTTTTCCTAGGCGCTGTGTCAAATACATTTTAAAGTCAACAAAATAAAAAAGGAGATTAGTTGAAATGCCCCATTTAAACCTAGGTAGCCTAATGACATTATGACCAAATTGTATTTCATTTGCTTATTATCTATAGAATACTCTTAAACATTAGCACTTTAGTCTATGGACATGTGGACCTACATACCATGAATAATTATTGTTATATGTTCATGATATTGATAATTATGTGATTTAATTTAAGTACCTAAATACCAATTCAAAACTATGTTGTAAATGTCAATACAAATATAGATTCTCATAAAATTGTTATATATTTGCATGGATATGAGCATTAGTGAGCTAACCTATAGGCTGATGAACTATGTACGATCTAAATGTCTATATTTTTGAGGTAACCTAGATTTCACAAAGATCGGTGATATAATGTATACAATAAGTTTTGCTTATGATTTCAAATATTGTTATAATATGTGGTAAGTGTGGTTTTGACAGGACTCGCAACTTGCCAAGAGTGATTTTTCAATGACATGACTCTAAGAACAATAGTTGCAGACTATGGCTGAATATAGGGTGTTGACTCTAGTTTTATTAGGAGGGGTGGAGGTATTTCCCACCGTGTATCCTTTGAAACCTATAGTCGTGGGAGGGTTGTGTGAAGTCATGCTCCCCTAGATGTGTGATGGTAACTGTTAGTTTCTTATTGGGGAAGCTTGGTCAGGATGTATGACACTTCCTCTTATGGGTTCTATCTGGAGTTAGGTCAATCTAGTTGACATTCTAGCTTAATCCAAGAGAGGAAAGGATCGGATGACAGATGGAACTAGGCTAGGAAGGAATGATGCTCCAATGTTAGTTGAGAATACTGATTGGGGATTAGAGATACCACTATTGTTTACTCACTTCCAGTTCCTACCATGTTTAAAACCCTCTTTTTATTTCCTATTGATATTTTAAGTCTGATAATGAGTTATTTATGAATTGGTGTAATTTTGTTTGTTAAGATTATTAAATGATGCATTACTTGATTTGTTCTCCTACTTGTATTGGTGTGATCATATAAGAACTATACACTAGAGGAAATGGTTTTTTATCGTTAGTACATGCATGAGATATGTGTCTGCTAGATATGCACGCATACCCTACACATGTACACTAGTACAATTAATTAATGTATTAATTATTAAAGTATATTATTAACTATTTAATTGAATATTTATTGATTATGTAAATTATATTTCATACAAAATATCTAAAAGAATTAAATACCTTCTTTGACTTTGATTGATGCTTGGTATGATGAAATAAATGAGCATGGCGAGTTGTCATGTACATTTTGGGGAAAATTATTAAATTGTATTTATTAGCTAGCATGAGAATAAAGACTTTGCATTTTATTTATTGTTGTTTAATGCAAACCATTTATATTTTAGTTTTATTTTAATATTTTCCCAAAAATCTAGATAAAGGAGGTTGATGGATAATAATGAGGGTGGTTGAGGAGACTTGGGGAAAGGTGTATGGAAACATGATAAATAGGTAGAAGAAGTGTTGAGGAAGGAGGGGTTTGGGATGTTTGAGCATGATGAGAGGTTGTGAAATTCTTGGAAGATATAATTCTTGTGATAGTATTCTTATAGCATACGTTCTTTGTTGTTCTTGGAGTCACGGGAACATAGGGACAAGAAACCGAAAGGTTACTTGGATCTAGGATGCCGTCTAGGCTTCTAGTTGGCTAGGAGAATTTTGGTGTTTCCCTATGGGCAAGTGGGAAACAAATTCTTGGAAGCACTCTCCTACTACTAGCATAACTACATTGCAACTGGTGAGCTTCAACATACCATGGATGAGGTGTTTTTCAATGGTATTTGTTATACTTTTATTTTAAGCTTTAAATCTTAGATTTAACATATTATTGAATTCATCATATTATTAACAATTATCATTGAGAAAATGTGTTATGGAAATGAAAATCAATGAAATAATGTTAAAACAAAGTTTTTTTATTGCATATGTATTTAATGAGTGATTAATTATCTAGCATCATGGACGTGTGTTACATTAGTTTTATTATTGTGGCACTCCTTCAAAATGATCCTAAGTTTAACAATGTGGTCTAGAGTTGAATGGTAGCTCTTAAATATTTATCATGTCTTTCTATCCATATGATAATCTTATTTATAAAATAATTCCATACAACTTGTCTAAAATGGGGCTAATTGTAATGGTCGTGTAGTTAGAGGGATTATTTTTGTCCCCACCTTTAAAAATAGGGACAATGAGGCTTTGTATATATATGGCTTAGGCAATCCCTACTTGACTACCAAATTGAAGATCTTGTCTATGTGAGGGATGAAGATAGGCCCTACTATTTTTAAGATTTTAGCTTTGTAGCCTTTGATGTGCTTATCTTTCCCATTTGCAAGCTACTTGACCCCAAATTTTATGTCTTCCCCAGAAAAAAATTCATCCTCTATTGGGACATTTGAAATGGTGTCCATCAACTTAGGATATTTGTAAATATTTTTAAGTTAGGAATTTTATTTCTTCAGAGGAATCATATTATTTTATTTATATTTAAAAGTTAGAATGTGTCTTGTCGTGTTTTTAAGGAATCACTAGAAGCATCCCTAATGGATATCTTAGCAATTTTACACTCATTGTCATACCAAGGGTTGGTTGCTCTATTTTTATTTTTACAAAACACTTCGATAGAAAACTTAATAATGGAAGTAGAAAGCATTACCATAAAATTATGATCGAGGTATTTCATATTGTCCTTACAAGAAAGGAGATTTAATTCACTATTTAAATCCTTTAAGAGGACATTCATCGCTTTGAGTATCAAAAGTTTATATTTATGGTTAATGGTCTATGTTAATAGTAGGGTTCGTGGTAACTTAAGATACAAAATTTTACTATTTGGTTGTAAATGGGGATATCATATATCACGTCATCTACAAAACTACCTCCGAGACCATGAATACAATTCATGTAGTTTGAGTTCAACCATGAATACAATTCATCTAGTAGGAGTTCAACCACTTCATTACCCCATTGCAAATTATTAGGAAATTATTAGCTCTTGAGAATTGTAGGTTTGAGTAGCTAGTTACCAAAAAACTTCTCAATGACGTCTTAAGAGTAACAAGGTTCTCATGTAGTCATAAAATATTAGGGTTGAAAACATTGCTTAATAGAGTGACTTGATTAGATGCAGATCTAGAATTAAATTCTTCTAGAACAAATGATATTACTATCATTCCTTAGGCTATAAATGTCTTTCTTGAGGGTATTATAGGGACAATTTTTATCTAGATTGTTTTTCATATAAAAAGTAGAATTAATAGACATAATATAAAGTATATACAATATAACATATTTTTATATAAATTTTCTTAGCATTAATGTAATGAGGTTACATCTTAATCTCAGATTTATTATGAACCAAGAAAAATGAAATCCACTAAGAAAAAAACATTATTTCAATTTTTAAAAATATAAAAAATATTTGCAACCTATAAGAATTTGATGCTTCTCAACACATAAAAAAAAAAAAAAAAAAATTAACATAGAATTAATATATAGATATACACTAATTTCATTTTACATGTTTCCAAACATAATGAATCTCTTAAAAAGTAAACTGAAAATTTATTAGATTCTTCAAAACACCTCTTAAAAAGTAAACTGAAAATTTATTAGATTCTTCAAAACACCAATACTCTATTAAAAGTATTTTGATTTTTTAAATATGATATTTTATCAAACATGTTATCTTCGTATGTATATTTTCAGTTCTCTATTCGTAAAAATAACTTTTATTAAGTTTAAAAAGCTATTTCATAATATTCATTTACATTTTCAACGATATCCCATAACATTTATTTCTTGTCATTTTGAGTGCAGGAGATAACGAGGACTGCATTATGCATATTCTATTTAAGAGAAAATGATAGACACGTGAAAGCGTAAGAATTAAGATTGGAAGAATTAAGTTCACACAACACAAACAGTTTTCATTACTAAATAAACAAATGGAGGTTACATATATAGCATGCAGATCACTGACTCAAGTGGATCTGATTAGCTAAAAATAGTAAACCTAGAAACTCACAGTTACAATAGTCATAGTTGAAACTCACAATTACAATAGTCATAGTTAACCTAGAAACTCACAGTTACTACAGTTGTAAGCATTATCTCTAACACCCTCCCTTAATGCTTACATTACAAATATCACAATCACAAATTACAAAACATAACAAAAGGTTACAACACTAGAACTTTCATCTGTCTGTCTGATCTGGTCTTCCTCGGCACTGAAACTCACTCTGCAATCACCCGGTTTCCGCTCTTTCTTCTCCACACATTCGAGCTACCCAATGACACATTTAAAGTCAAAAGGCTTCTGACCATCATTGTAGCACTTGTATATTGGACAATTTGACAACTCTGCTCATCGGGGCTCCCATGATAAAAGGTGCCAACTATTGATGCATTCTATTAACTTGCCTTCATCTGTCGGAATTTTTTTTGCTTTTGGCTATCCTTCAGTATATAGAAGAACAGTTTGGATACTGAATGTCTTCAACATTCCTTTACACAAGGTCACTTCCAATGAAAACATTGTACTTGAAAGTGGGGCTACCAGCTTGCATAAAGATACAAGTTCTTATTTTTACATAAACACTTATATAAAAACTTTAAACTCACCACACACCACACATAATAATATATATAACATACATAAACAATAAATGTATTCTAGAAAAGTTTGAGAGGTTCATCATCACTAGATGAGTATTCATGCATAGTATCTAGTGAGTCCTCAACTATGTTAGTTGACTCTTTTAGTTTTCCATTTAGAAGATCAATAGCACATGTTTTGCAATTCAGTACTGTATGTCCACGTCTTCGACAGTAGAAGCATTCAAGGATTTTATTTGTTATTCTTCCTTTGGAGTATAGTGCAACTTCAGAATATGAACTAACTTCCACTTCACCTTCCTTCATCCTCCTTTCTTCTGCTAAGAGTGCTGAAATCATGTCTTCCAGAGTTCAAGAGGGCATTTGAGTTAAAGTAAAAATAGCACTGTCATATTTTTGAGACAAACTATTCAGCAAGATTGCTTTTGCATCATCTTCATCAACTTTAGATTCGGAGTCAATCTCTGCCAACTTTGCTAACAAAGACTTTAGATTATTTATGTGAGAAGACAATGATACTTCATCATGCATTTTTAATTTGAATAGCTGTAATTTTAATGAAAACTTGGCATTTACAACCTTTTCCCCAAATATTGTACTCACTTGTGCCCACAGTTCTGTAGAATTTTTTTTCAAATCTATTAGATGTAGTTGGGAATCTGCAAGAGACAATCCAAGAATGGACTTGGCTCTATCATCTTTCTTCTCCCATTCAATTAATTGTCTAGGATCTGTAGGTGCCTTCTCTGTACCTTTCACTATTCCCCATAAATTCCTATGCATCATTTGATGTTGTATTTTTACTTTCCAAGTATGAAAGTTAAAACCATTAAATTTTTCCAATGTAATATTCTCCATAACCAAAACTTTAATCAACTTATGGATACCTCTGCACAACGATCAACAATCAATTTACCTCTGCAGATAGATCTAGAGCAGTAATCAAACACATGCAAATGTGGCACTCATGCATGCAAATCGTGAATGACTCATAAAACTCACGCTTCCTCTTTCAACGCTCCAACATAAAACAAAACTTATGTTTTACATGCACCAAATCACTCCATAAAAAAAAAAAATTACGATTTGCACCATATCACTCCATAAGAAAACTTACTATTTGCACCACGCACCAACTCTGAACTAAATTCACGCATTAACTCATGCAAATCGTGAATGGAGGAGGCTCCACGATTTTCTCACGACCCTCTTCCCAAGCTCGCGCAGCAATGGATGCAGATCTCACGAGTCCATGCAGTAGCACCATATCTGAGAACACGTGACTCCCTCACTCGCACACGGCGTGCAATGGCCCTCAACATGTTCTCATGGCCTGCTCATCAACATAAAGAACCCACATGTTTTCTTCAACTCGCAATTTAGAAAAAAACTCACGATTTGCACTTCAGCCTTCACGCATATGCTGGAAGCGAGCAACAGTGTCTTCAGTAGATCACGCAAGAACAAGGACGCTCCACACAAAACTCAGCAGTTGGGTCCTCTTCAAAACGATCTCACAAACCACAGACCGCAACGATCCACCTCTTTCCTTCTCGCTCTGATACCAAATTAAGATTGGAAGAATTAAGTTGACACAACACAAACAGTTTTCATTACTTAATAAACAAATGGAGGATACATATATAGCATGCAGATCACTGACTCAAGTGGATCTGATTAGCTAAAAATAGTAAACCTAGAAACTCACAGTTACAACAGTCATAGTTGAAACTCACAATTACAACAGTCATAGTTAACCTAGAAACTCACAGTTACTACAGTTGTAAGCATTATCTCTAACAGTAAAAGGCTATGTGAAATGAAGAACAAAGTGACAGAAAGATTTTAAGTGCGTGGATGTTTTTTTCGGTTAACATGGGGGGCAGTACAGTGGTAGGGGAATCTCCCATTGCCCATTTATTCATTGGGCCACTAAACAACTCCCCTCTCCTTTCCTCAGTTCAATCAAATTGAGTGCTTCCATGTGATTTTGTATTTTCGTGTTTAGGATCTACTCATTGCAAAAGGTCGAGATCGTATTCTGATCAAGTTTTTCTTCACACTAATGGTGGTGAGAAAGAAGTTTTTTAGCGCTTATCTATTTTCTTTGTCTTGTATGATCTCATTATCCTCTTTCCCAAGACCGCTTTATTTTTATCCAAATTTTAATAGGAAAGGTAGTTTAGATTCACTTTATAAATTTGATGTGCACTTCTAATAAATTTAATGTGCAGTTCTAAATGTCAAGTAATTTTTTTTTATGATAGGTTTTTTTTTTAAATTCCCTTTACATGAAGTTTTATATTTAATATTCTCTCATAATTAAATATTATACATGTTAGTGAATAATGTTCTTGAATCTTCTTAGTGTTTAGTTTTCATCCTTGGGATGGTGGGAATTGGAATTTATAACCCCCAAGATTTGATCTTTTCTTGGATCTCACATTTCATCGTGAAGGGTGTGGGATTGCATCATCATGGCTGGAAATGAGAAGATACCCTCTATGCACTCAACCATATATTACTTGGGAGGGGGCGTTCAATAGTGTCCTTGAATCTTGGTCTTTTCTTCTCAGTGCTCACTTTTCATCCTCTGGGATTGCAGATGCTATGGAGAAGAGATTTTCCCAACATGTCCAATGACCCATTTGGGGCACACTGTTTAACTTTGTGTGGTGGGAATTGGAATTTATAACATTTTGTGTGGTGGGAATTGGAATTGATAACTCCCAAGCCCTGGCTGAAAGTGTGAAGATAACCTCTATGCATTTGACCATATATCAAGACACACATAAGTGAAATCAAGCTAGAAGATCACATCATTGATTTGATGAACAAAGAGTTAACTAATGAAAATATAAGTTTCAATTATAAAATCAAATTCGAAAAAGATTGATTGTGCTAACACAATGTAAATTCCAATTTGCATGGTGAACATCATTGGTTAGGAATCATGGGATAGAGAGGGATTAAGGTATGCCCAAAGACCCAGCATGGGGTGTCATCCAAGTCTCACACATATATATAGGAGTTAAATTTTCAACTTGTCCATCAATTTAACAGTGTTAAAAAATAAGTAGACTTCACTATTGACATGTAGATTTTAAAATTTCTTGTAATTGATGATAAAAAATGAAAAAAATGAAATTTACCCATCAAATTTGACCTTAGTTTATATCTCATTTCCTCAAAATCGACTTTCCTTTTTCCATTAAAAGGATTTATTTGAAAATGTACCTTTTTATTCTTTTTCTTTTTTCTATAAATCAGCACTTATTTTGAAAATGCACTTTTTATTTAAAAAGCATTATTTTAAAACTATACAGTGAAAAAGAAATATCAGTTATTTGTGAGGCAAGGTTGGGATTGGATGACTAAAATGTTCATCATAGGCATTTTCATCATGAAATACTGTTAAAAATTCTTGTGACACACTATTAGTCCCTACCATAGGCATAGAGGGACTCTAGCAATCAATAAATCGTTGACCTGGCATTAGTTTCTACATTGACCAGAAATATTTCGCTATTGTCTATTGTTGGAACAAGGGAAGTGAAAATATCGATTTTTATATAATAAAAAGTATCATGCTTGTTAAGATCTGATTGGACAACGGATTGGAGGTATTATTGCCGCCTTCGCTATTCCCAATATAAAATATGTTTTCTTTTCCAAAGTATTTGGTGGTATATGGTCTTTTTGAATCATAAATTGTGTTATGCATTCGTGGAACATGGATTAATGCTAGCATTAGTTCGAATGTTTCCCCTTAGCATTGCCTACTAGGTTGAATACATTCTGCACGATATTGCTATGTCTGATTTATGCTTTATTGTTGCGTGCTTCGAGAGAACAATCCTGCCATGTTGCATATTTTCTTAAATGCTTGCACAGGCCTACGCCCTTCGATGGTCCTTACTGTCTTGATTGTTTACCTAAGAGCTCTACCAATGTTAAATGTTTATTGTACAGATGCCTTGCAATACAGTTTTCTTCATGGCCGACATCCCTACTCTTGTGCTCCATCCTTGTTCGTTGTTTCGTTTGATGATTATGGTTCTTGTTTGATTCAACTTTACAAAGTTGAGGTCCTGCACTGGTAGTTCGAGCTCTTCGTGGTTGTTCGCTGGTTTGTTGTTCTTCAACTTTGCAAGCTGTTGGACCTGTTGTTGCGGTTTGCATTTTTTTGGGTGCTGAGGTCTTCTCATCCTTTGTTGACGGGTAAGTTACCCTATTCTTGGTGATTTTCAATATTTTGTTCCAGACCATTTTTGTCTGTGCTCTTAGTTTCTGTTCCTCGAAACAATGCGTCTTCATATGGCGGATGTCGCGTCCATAGTTTTTCTGAAAATTGCAATGCGGAGGCCTTTACGAAAAGTGGTTGGGAGCTATCAGAAGATAGAACCATCGGGCGGGGCGTAGATGTAGTGTATTCTTCTACTCTGTGGGCCAAAAAACTATGTCTGCCTATTTTCGTTTCGCTGAGTTAAGTTATGGTTTTATTTTTTTGTGGTCTTTCTTTTGTTTGGTTCAGTTTCCAGTGTCGGTCTGTTTTCTTCTCATTTTCTATGGGAACTAGGGGAATTCAAGTTGAGAAGAATAAGGTTTAAAGATAGATATGGGGATTGGTGCGCTATTTTTCTTTTCTTTTTTATTTTGCTAGTTTTTATTTTTTGCCTGTGTTTTTCTCTGTTTTGATAGAAACTGAAAGTAGCTAGCAAAGAGCTTCAAAATGACAGTTGAAAAGATGAAAGAGGTAATATATGTTGAGTCATATGAAAAAGATACACAGTCCATTATACATGACAACATTGACGTGGTTTTACATAGGAATGGCCTTTTTAGATTGGATGCATTCTCATATACTGTTGGGGATTGCCTTTTCGATACATTCCAGGTTCTATTGCATTTCCAGTATTCGTCGACCGAGTTGTGCAATGCATTGATAGATTATTTCTTGGCATGTTTTAAAAATGGCAATGTTGAGGCTTTGCAGTCCTATGAATATGAATTGGATTCTGATTTTCTTTGGAAATTGCATGGAATACATGATGTGGCTACGTATTTTTCAAAGATGCGTTTGTCTGCATCTCCAGTTCTCCCTGCACATTAGAGGGGACTTCGGGGAGATACATTTTGTATTCAGTTGTTGTCTAACTGGATGAATATATCAGTTGGCATATGGTCATTGACAAGAAAAACAAGATATCTATTATTCAACAAAACTACATCTGACAATCCATATTGCATCTTGTTCCATGATGTCGATGCCCTCAGTGGACATTGTTAACCACTGTTGTATAGAAAAATTTCCATATGCAATATAGAAGGTCCTCGTATCTACTTGTCCGTTATATGCAAAGAACTTCAATCGTAGTGTAAACATATTTTGGATGGCATAGATTGATATGATTTACAGCTGGCAACAAATGTTGTGTCGAGCTGTGGAGATAGTATGTTTAATGAAATTTGTCGTTTGGTAGTATCCAACTTTGATGTTTAGTCATTGCATCTTTACACTGTACAGTCCTTCTGCAATGGGATTATAGGCAGCGACAAACAAGATTTTAGGTTCTTGCATCAGCACCTTTGCCCATATCTCGTGGAAAATATGTCGACAGTTGGAAGTTGGCAGGAATACCTTGTGAACATGGCTTGGCACTTCCATATGAAGAAGGGAATATGGAGGGTTGCAGATTCTATTTTCAATGGTTGTCTATGGTATTCAGGGTCAAGATCTAGGTGTGGTCGGCCTTGCCAGCTGGCACTGTCCATTCCTGGGTTACCGATTCAAATTATGATCGAATAATTCACATCCTGTCATTGAAAATAGATACTTCACATATCCATTATGAAACTTTGCTTGGAGATATCGGTAGTTCAGAGTTGAGTGTGCATGCCACCCAAATGGCATCGAATCTACATATGCGTGGAATGTTTTTTAGTCAAAACGTGAGTCCTCCCGGTTGCGATATGGGCAGGCAGGGATTGAACAAAAAAAACATGTGTAGAATTCATTTCAGTTTTGATGAGGCCATATAGGGCTTAAACAAAAAACGTAGAGTAAGTTATCACAATTTGAAAAAAAATATTCGTCAAATTCGTCTGACTTCTGATAAGAAAATAGAGGCCTTGAACAAAAAACGTAAAATAGCTTCTAAGAAACTGGGTGAGAGTGAAATTCATCCCAATTTCCACCAGGTCATCCCACCCTTTGGCAATAAACGTAGATTAAGTTACCACAACTTGAAAAAGGTCATGCGTGAGAGAAAAAAATACATTGTTACACTTCCTTTTAGAGAGAAACTCACATATGACAATGTAAAGAAATTTGTTCATGCAGAACATAACATAAACATGTGCACTTGCATATCCCAGAATGGTCATGCAACTGTGGCATTTCGTGGTGTACATGAAAAACAGGAAACAATTTCTACCAATACTTCCCTGCGGAAAAAAAAATGCAAGACAGACCTACATGAAACAAATGAAAGACACTCCTTCCATTGCATGTGCAATTTGTGAACAATTGAATTTTTCAAAAAATAGTAAGTCTTTCACGCCTGATTTGCAAGAAGAATACCTCCGGCTGAAATCCCACGATAAACCATTTTCCATTGAGAAAGTTTGTCTTCCATGCAAACGATTGCTTCAAAATGGAAAACTGCCATAGTTTGCAACCCCTGGCTGAATAAGATGTAATACACCACTAGCAGATGTAAGTGCACTTACAGAACTTGAGGAGAGACTTGTCTCTCTACGAATTGCATTTGCTAAAATCATACCTTGGGGCTATAAGCCACCCCATATGGGCTTAATAGGACAATTATTAATGTGCCTATTCAACTAGATGTTGTGCAAAAAGCATTGCCACGGTTCATTAATAATACAATTACAATCACTATCACTCTAAAAATATGCTTGCAATATAAAAATGTGTATCAAACAAGAAAAGTGTGTGTGCATGCTGTTATGAAAGCATTAAAGGAATTATGTTCTAGGGCCTTGTACAAAGCATAGAGCATTTATATAAATTCCAACTGGAACAGTGTTGTCGTAGAAGAACATGACAACTCTGCAAAGACTCTCAAAAATCCTAAGGATTCTGATACAAGTGATGAATCAGAGATTGAAACACCTGCTGAAACATTGGTCCATGGATTCACTGATTCACAGTGCATTCGTGACTTGCAAGACAAAATTGTCCAAATTGCACTTGGCGAGGGGCAACATCCACTTGGAATATTCAAGGACAAATTCGCTGAGGAAATGAACTTTCCAACACTGTTCTATGGAGATCCACGTCGTACTGATATTACAGAATGATTTAGTTATCATAAAATAGTTCGATGGGAGCTACTACATTCAAGTGATTACGTCTCCTGTCACATAACAAATTTGTTTTTCAAAACAATGCACATAATAATAGAGTAAGTTTTGTCCTGCATGTGGATCCGAATAAAAAAAGGCCAGTTACAAGGAAGAAATTTGTTGGCCAAGGATGTGAAGTACAATGTAAACCTAGAAAAAATTATGAAATCTAATATTGGATACATAGATTTCAAGAACATCCGCACCTCTCTTGACTATTTGCAACAAAACAAAAAAATTAAAATTTGCAATGATCCGGCAATTGGGGCCGCCAACATTTTTCATCACATTTACAAGTGCAAAGCATTGCTAGGATCCATTAGTGGTTGTCGTTTCTGACCTGCATAGTAACAGGAAACGTAAAAAAAAAATGATACACTGGAAAATAACGACATTGACTACCTCATAAGAAAATAGTCGATGACATGTACTTGATACTATAGACATAGAATAAATGATTTGAGACAATTGATATGCCATGATGAAATGTTTTTCGGAAAAATATCGGACCAATTTTTTGTGACTGAATTCCAGAAAAGGGGAAATGAGCATGACCATGCACTGTTGTGAATAGAGGATGCACCAGTCTATGGAGCTGATAAGAATTCAGAGATCGAAGAATTTGTGGATAAATACATAACATGCAATACAAATCATTTGGAACTAGACCTTGCGAAATTCCATAGACATTACCATACAAGACGTTGTAGAAAACAAAAAGCTCGCATTGGAGATACAATTTCCCCGTTCCGCCAATGAGAGCTACAAGAATCATAGAACCAGTTAGTTTAGAGGACAATGTTGTTGTTGAGAAATCTAAATCCTTTTTCAAATTTCTAGAACAAGGAGGATTTGATGAAATGATGATCTTTGATGCCTTCTTGACACAGGTAAATCTATCAAAAGATGAGTACATCCAAGCCATACAAATAACGCTTAGGAAACCAATACTTTTCCTTAAACGAAAACTCTCGCATATCTAGAACAATAGTTTCTCCAAGGACATGCCAGTTATGTGGAAAGAAAATATAGATTCACAGTACGTGTTGAATGAATATGTTGCAGCATCCTACTGCACCTTGTATATGACAAAGATTGACAAATCTATAACATCTGCATTCAGAAAAATATGCAAAGAACACAAAATAATTCATATTGATGCCATTCAAATGATACGCACCCTTGGAAATACATTTCTTAATCTTCAACAAATGTCTGCTCGGCAAGCATTTCACATTGCCCTTTCTTTGCCCCTCACTTGTAGTTCAAGAAAATGTGTCTTCATAAACACATCTCCACTTGAAAAACGCACATTTATGCTTAAACCACCAGTTTTGCTGCAACAAGAACCTAACAATTTAGAGGATGTCATATGTCACTCTATTATTGATTATTACATCTAGCCTCCACCTCCTATTAGGCATATTTTCTTAGAGGAATTTGTATCGCATTACAAAAAAAATGGGACACCCATATCAAAAAGAAAAAAAACCCTTTGTTATATGGTTTGTCAAATACAATAAACATTGTGACTATGAAAACTATTGTAGAGAAAAATTGTTGTTGTACGTTCCATTCCATGAAAACGAAGAGACATTAATACATAACTTCTCTACATGGGAGGCTGCGTATGTTGCCTTTGAGACCATAGTGCATATGAATGAAGCTAGATTTACCTACAATGTTAATCCAACATGGGGTGATCTAGATGTTGCACTTAATGACCTAGAAAACCCTGGCGATCATGATGAGACATTCAAAAACCGAAAAACAACCAGAACTCCTTTCGATTCATATGACTTACAAGAAAATTTTCCTCGCCCTCTAGTGGCTGAAAGTGAAAAACGTACCAACCTTGGTTTTCAAGTTACAAAACATCCTTTCCTCATTGAAAATAATGAATACCACAGAATAAGACGTCTGTTGAATCGTGAACAACAAACAATTGTAAAGGACATTGCCCTTAAAAATGGTTGAACATGAACATTCATGTGCACGTGTTCCTTACAGGCGGAGCAGGAACAACCAAGACATTCACAGCTAAAGCATTGTTCCAAATGCTTATACGAATCTATGATTCAAATAATTGCTCTGATCCTATGAAACCAAAGGGCCTAATAGTTGCATACACAGGAAAAGATGCATACAGTGCTGGTGGAACAACAATCCACTCTGCATTTTTAATTCCTTTTAACAAGTCACAGTTTCTTCCACTTAGCAAGGAAATGTTGGATACATTATCTAAGCTTTACAAGGAACTCCAACTTGTCTTTATAGATGAAGCATCTTTGATTGGCAATCGCTTCTTGTATTCCATTGACAATTGGTTAAGAAGCATAAAACATGTGTAGACCAAATACTTTGGAAACATTGACATGATCTTCTATGGCGATCTTTACCAGGCACAACCCATCCAAGATTCTTTGATATTTGAACAACCTATCATTAACATGGAAACAATGACCCATGACTTCTGGAGAGACAATATTAAATGCTTTGAATTTCATACTACAATGTGCCATACAGATGAAACATTCATTAAAATTCTTAATAGAATGAGCACAAACAGCCAAACATATGATGACTTGACCTATATCAATTTGAGATGCTTACAGCCTGCACCAACAGATCCAACGTTCCCTTACCTATTCTACATAAATAAGGATGTTTCAAAGAATAATAGCCACATGTTGTTTCTCATGCCTGGCGATAATATCACCATCAATTCAATCAACTTGGAAGAAGACAACCATGGAAATGTCCCATGTCATGAACATTCAGTCACTTTACCTTTGCACCTTGCACTGAAATTAGAAATGCTACTTGAAATATATTCCTGTAACTATGATTCACAGGATGTCTTGGTGAATGGTGCAGATGGAATACTGAAAGTCTATACGAAGATAGAAAAAGTAGATGTCCTTTGGATTATGTTCCATGAACCACATATAGGAAAGAGACAAGCAAGCAGGTTGTCTTATCTATATAATTCAAACACTGCAAGCGATTGGACTCCTATTTTGCGAATATCAAAGCCAGTATCGACATCAACAAAGACAGGTTGAATGAAGATTCACAAACAGTTTCTGATTAAACTTGCATGTGCACTTACATTCCACAGATCACAAGGCCTAACACTTGATAATGTTGCACTTCAGCCTGTTGGAATTTGGATACATGGACTTGTATACATAGCATTGTCCCGTGTCAGAAGCATAGACTCCTTGTATTTACTAAGTCCTCTAACAAAAGATAACTTAAGAGTGAAATAGAATAGAAAAATGGCATAATGGCAACTCCTCGGGACCACCGCAAAATGTCAACTGCATTATGATTACCAATTCATACAAACAAATTCATCTATATTAGTACCGTCGCTTAACACACGCAACTTAAATGCACACATGGATGATATAATGAATGATTATGATTTAATGCAATCCGATATTCTATGCTTGCAAGAAACACAAATGGCATTATGCATGCAGAACAAACAATTCCCAAATCACAATTGCATATCAAGTTACATTACACATGGGGTGATGATACTGGTGAAAAGACATGTTTTGGACCACATACATATCAAAGAAAAGAATGTTGAACTGGTTCTTGCCAAATGTTTTTCCCATGGAACAAAAGTTGCAATACTAAATCTGTACGATGCTCCCCATGCAACATTCTCCAACATAGTAAATGTTATTTCCAATGTATTGCACCATTTCCATGTGAGCGGATCCATTGTACTTGTAGGAGAATTGAATATTGACATGCTACAAAATACTGGGAGAACAAAAGAATTGCAAAACTACATGTGCAAATACAGTCTGCGGTTTCTTCTGAACAACACAACCCATTTGAAAAATGCACTTATTGACCATGTCTAGTCCAATGTGCCCATTTATCAATACAATATGCTTGTCTTAGACACATATTGGTCTGATCACGATACAATTGGTATTGCACTTGAATTATGACATATATATCAAACTTATTGCAAACTCATATTTCTATGTTTCAAAGCATATCTGTATCCCTAATTTATACACATAGTGTTTTGGTGAGAATACATACGATATTCTACTCTAATTATAAAATATACATTGTGCAAAAAAAGAAAAAATAAGGTACATCCTCAAAAAAAATATTTGTGACTCTATTCATCTTATTCAATTTTTTTTTTTGTATATATGTACATAGTAGTTGCCTTTTTCTATACATCTGAGATTATGTTCATATCCCTTTTGTTTTTTACTTTTGTTGATAGAAACAGAAAGGGAAACTAGAAGGTGCAAAGAACTCTTAATCAGATATGTACACGAATCAATGCAAAAGGTGCATTCTTTTTCTGCCTCTGTTCCATAGTAAACAATTTTTCCTTTACTTTCTCTGAATTTGTCAAACTTGTTTGCAGATATGTTTTTTTTTTCTTTTTGTTTTTCTTGCGCCGAAAATCCACTACGTTGCACTTCCACCATCCAACATAACTGCAATGTTGATACAGCCAGCCTACAAGTCCATTTGTCAATATGTATATCGCCATACTATAATTGTTGTTTGCAGGACACAGAACATTAGAGGCACAGTGTGAAGCTCTCAAGTGCATGATCCAAATAAGCGGCTAAGTATGAAATAAGGGATCTATGCATCATAAGCAATTTGTAGGGCACCGAACAATAGACACCCATATCTAACCCCGCCAACCCGACAACACCCAATGCACAAATTGTACATGCTCTATAAATTCTCAGCCACCCGACAATTCCGCTTGTCAATTTGTATATCGCAGAACTGTATGTGGTATTTGTAAAACACAGAACAATAGAGGCCTATTTTTTGACCCCTCCCGTCTGAGAACCCGCAAGTATGGAATGCGATATCAGTACACGATCTATTAAATCTCATGTCCATACTTTATAAAGGCACATATTTACTTTTGCCTCGTTTCTACATACACTAATCTAGTAATCACAGACTCGGTGTTGCACGTGAATTATGAAATGTGCAGTGGGAGTCGGATGGAGCCCTTTTCTTTGCTTAGGCAACTTTGAACCCGCCAGCCCGAGAACTCAATTTCTATATGGCATAAATCGGCCCAATGTACAACCCGCAAATATGTTTTTCTCATTTTTGGGAGCCGACTAGCCCTGGAGTGGAATGTTGAGTCGGTCACCTTGCAAATCCTCTTCTCAATTTATTATCATAAGATATTTGCAAGGAACATAACAATAGAGTGTCGTTTTTTACCCGACCAGCCCGACAACCCACAATCCAGAAACTGTAGATGGTCTATCAAATGTCGGTCGACCCGCAAGTCCTCTTCTCAATTTGCATATTGTGGAACTTTGTGTGCTACTTGTAGAACACTGAACAATAGAGGCATTCTTTTGAACCTACCTGCCCGAGAACCGCGATGTCAAACCATGCACTTTTAGAATTGGCCATTCCTTCCTTGCTTGCTCTTCCCCATGGTCATTACCTTCCCACGTGTGCATGATAAAAAATATTGTTTATATATGTGTGTGTGTATATGTATTCTTTCTAAAAATTTAATGCTAACAGGTCATCGTGCGGCTACCATCTAAGCTGTCATTGATGTGTGACGCATTGAAGAAATGTTTGTGGGGGGTTATATTGTCCCCTCCATTTCTTCATTTCAAATAGTGTCTGGAGCCAACAAACTGTTTGATAAACAACTGGCAGCAGCTGCAGGACAGTTTTGTAGAGACATAGTGAACATCTTCCTCAAGAGCTTCCCATGCAGAAGAATGGAAAAATAATTGTAGGGGAGGCGGAGCAGCCCAAAATTTATCGTCAAATCATCAATCTTGACGTTGATCTGGAAAGCATATTATGCAACCTTGATCAGCCCGCACACATAATTTAGCATGTTTTCTCAATGGACATGGTTGGTACCGACATTTTTTATGAAGATGAATCCTTCGTATTCCAAAGCGTTGTTTTTGAAACAGAATCAAAAAAATTAATCATTGAAAAAAGAGATGTAAAAAATAAGAAAACAAAACATCTTTCAAAACTTCACCTTGCCAATATGCACGCATCCAAAATATCTGAACTTCACGGGGCAACCGGAGATGCTCTTCATGATCTCGTTGGAGTCGTTGAAGCCGAAAATGCTAGACTAAAGAACTGAATTAAGGAATTAGAGGAAGATTTGTTTCCTATGCAATTGCTTGACAGTTCCTTGGAAATAGCCATTCCTGTGACTATGTGCACCCCCAAAACAAATGTAAAAGGGTCCTCCAGCTTCCTCGCATCCTGTAGACAATATGTCGTGAAAAATATCAATAAAAGAATACAACTGATTGCTAAGGCCTCAGAAGCATCACAAAATATGGATTCCTTGGGGAGTAGGGCACATAACTTGCTCCTACTTCTACAGACAGGTTTAAAGAATGAAGAAACTCTCTATGTGCACTCGGTCATCCCTTTCTCCTTTCATGTCAACAACATTCCAAAGACGAGAAGAACACATCATGATCTCCCATCCAAAAAAAGGCTCAGTCAATTAGAAGTATGCTGGAAATAGAAAGTAAAGAACCTGTACCTAATTGTCCAATCGTGTGAGCAAGCAATATCAAAGAAAGAAACATTATTCACAAAGCTCACCAAAATAGACTTAGCAGGAAAAATAAATGGGTTCTAGGACCCCATCTTAATCCTCAACTCGCTGACGTTAACCAAGAAAGCTTTTGATCAACAAGTTGATAATTTAAAGGCTTTGTCTTTAGATTTTTTTTACAGAATTGTTGAATATGATGAAGAAGAGGTGCACAACTGGCTAGTCGGGTATTCTCTACAGAATGGAAACATTCATGAAGGTCTGTGTAAACTTTTAATTGATCTAAGCGAATTAGAAAATGAATTTTTCAACATTCGAATCCGCAATGACATCAACGTCGCCCCCTTGAGAAGCTATATTGAAGAGAACTTGAAGTGGATCAGCCACGATATCCATCAGGCAAATGCATAAATCCTGTGTGTATCAATCGAGTTATTGAATTGGGTTGCCCACAAAAACCAGCAGGGAAATGAATGATCAACCAAACACAAAAATTACTTATATGTACCATCCTTGTAAGTGTATAGCGATAGTCCTTTCTTTATCAATCCAGTTATTCCTTTTCTGAGTAGAAATCTATAGACAAAAACTGATCTTCACATTTCTACTTTTCAGGTATTACATTCTAGCGTGTCCAGCTTCTTTCCACACTCCTATTTCTTGTACATATTTATGTTATGGTCCCCGGGAGCCCCAATCCTAGTCTATATGAAAAATGTATTTACATTTCCAGTGATATGTAACAAACTATCATTTTTTTCATATATTCCAAATAAAACTATTGTTTTGTCTCCTTATATATTTATGTCTTCCTGGATTTTTTTTATCTTCGGCGATGTTGAATGTGAAGTCATTCTGTTTATTTTATCTTTATTCTCTTTTTTTTCTTTTTCAAAATAAAGTATGACGTAAATCACTCACTCAAATTTGACATATAATATTTCACACATATATTTGTTTCTTTAAATTTCCAGGAATATGTAACATGTTTCATTTTTTTCCAATTTTCAGCCCCCCCGGCTCGACAACTTGAAACTCCAAAAACTGACTAAGTATATAATCTGGCCTATGTCACGCTATACGTAATTAGGGTTCCGTACATTCTCTATAAAAGAACATATTTCGTATGCATAAAAGTAAATATCTAATTTTTAAAATTACATTTTTGCTATGTACAATTTATGCTCTACAGGAACATATAGTTTGATACATTCCAATTTCTTGTATCCATGATCCCCTATTTTAAAGAAATCTAATTTTAGAATGCTATTTATTTGGTCCTCCTATCCACCACCCTATGTAACAGACATTCGTACTATTTTTTTTGTACATTTTCCCACCATTGCCTGTAAAACCTATGTAAAGAAAAGTAATTCCCGACTGTTAAATTTTTGGGACACGAGCCCCTTGAAATTCAAATAGTCTGCAGGTCCCATTATCAATTTGTACATCACAGAACTCTCGGTGCTATTTGAAGGTCATGGAACAACAAAAACCTTCTTTTCAGGTCCCCAGCCCGAGAACCCGCCATCAAAAAATTGGCTAAATATGGAATGAGGGTTTCATCTATGCTCTAATTCAGGAAGGCTAGTTTTCCTCCTTATTTTATGTGTTCCTAGATTTTTCATTTTCAGAATGAACTATGACATAAATCACTTACTCTAATTTCAGATATCATATTTCACTTATATATATATATGTGTGTGTGTGTGTGTGTGTGTGTGTGTGTGTGTGTGTGTGTTTCTTTAAATTTTCAGCAATATGTAACACGTTTTATTTATTTTTATATAAATGTTTTAAAATTGTGTTCACTACTTTCTTTCTACTTAGACGTAAATATATTTTCATTTCTTTCATCTTTGAAACATGTCATGCACAATGTTTGTCACAAAGGCCCTTAAAATTAAAATAGTCCGCAAGCCTGCTTCTCAATTTGTACACTGCCTATCTCTGCCTACTCTTTGTAGGACATGGAATGGGGGCTTCGTCATTGTTATATAAAATCTCATCCCCATACTTTATGAAATTACATATTTTGTATCTATAAAAGTAAATGTCTTCTTTACAAAATTACGTATTTTCTATGTATAGTTTATGGTCTGCAGGAACCTATAATTTCATGAATTTCAATTTCTTGTGTCGAGGAGCCTCTATTTTAAAGAAAACTAATTCAAGAATGTTATTTATTTTGTTCTTTTTCCCACCACCCTATGTAACAGATACTGGTACTATACTTTTTGCCCTCTTTTCCACCAACGTATGTAAAACGTATGTAAGGAAAACTAATCCGCGAATGTTGAATTTTTCGAACATGAGCTCGTTAAAATTCAAATTCTCCACAAGTGTGATTCTCAATTTGTATATCATGGAACTGCTGGTGTTATTTGTAGGGAACAAAAGAACAGAAGCGTGTTTTTCAAGTCCCAAGCCCGAGAACCCGTGAACCAAAAAATGCCTAAGTGAAGAAGTCGTTTTAAAAAAAAAAAACTAATTCGGGAATCATATTTGTTTCATACTTTTCTACACCAGCCTATGTAACAGACGTCAATACTATTTATTTATTTTTTACTCCAGCAACATATGTAAAAAGGAAAACTAATTCGGGAATGCTAAACCTGTTCGACACAAGCGCCTTCAATTTCAAATAGTTCACAAGTCAATTTGTCAATTTGTATATCGCACAACTCTATAGACTATTTGTTGGCCAAAAAACAACATAAGCCCAATTTTCAGCCCGCCAGACCAAGAACCCGCCATTCAAAAATTCTAGTCCTCAAAGCAGCATGTCAATTTGTATATCGCAGAACTCTTGGTGGTATTTGTAGGCCACGGAACAACAGAAGCGCAATTTTCAACCCGGAATCCTGACAACCTGCAATGAAGCTTCCGTGCATGCTCTATATATCTACTTCATCAAATTACATATTTGAGTTTTGTAGGCCACATAACAACAGAAGGCCAATTTTCAGCCCCCTAGCCCGAGAACCCGTGATCCAAAATTTCAAATACTCTGCAAGACCACTTGTCAATTTGTATATCGCGGAACTCTTAGTACTATTTGTAGTCCATGGAACAACATAAAACCAATTTTCAGCCCAACAGCCCGAGAACCCGTGATCCAAAAATTCAAATAGTCTGCAAAATCGCTTCTCAATTTGTATTTCGCAGAACTCTCAGTGCTATTCATAGGCCATGGAACAACAGTAGCCCAATTTCTAGCCCACCACCCCAACAACCCGGAATGAAGCTCATGTGCCTTTGTTTTAAAGAAAACTAATTCAATGTTGGTAGTCTTTTTATTCTTTTGTCCACGAACATATGGCAACAAAATTTTCAGCCTGTCAGTCTAACAACCACAATGGTCTATATATCTACTTAATCAAATTACATATATGGTATCTAGCATCTCTTATTTGTAACATACTGGCGCCCTTAAATATCAAATAGTCCACAACTCCAACTGTCAAATTTTATGTCGTGAAACTCTTGGTGCAATTTGTAGCCCACAGAACAACAAAACCCAAATTTCAGCGCACCAACCCATTATTACTATTTCTGTGTATTTTTTACACGGTTGTATGCAAAGCATATCTAAACAATAGTCATGCCCACGTGTATGTACTCTTTCGCATTTATTCCCTTTGCCACGTATGGGTTGCTAGTACAACACACACGTCGAGCAGAGCAGCCAGGAGCGATACTCTGTGGTGCTTACGATGTGACCACTGCATGCCACTCACTCCCAACTACCTAATCAATTCAAGTTCAACTCGCTCGAGGCATGGCACCATTACTCTCATTGCACCTTTCTCTACCTTGGCATCCTTTCGATGGACCAGCACCCTCGTTGCACCTTTACTCTGCACGTGCGGCCATTTATGGAACCTCACCAGCTGCCCACCCTATTTAAATTTCTCCAGCAGGTCCAGATGGCTCATTCTTTCCTACTTTTTGTTTCTAAAAGCTCCGCTTCCAACCCAACCTTTCCTTGCTCTGCATTTTTCCTACCCTACTATGTTCCTGCCACATTTTTTCTCTCCGACTGTCCCGGAGATGCCCCAGCTAGGAAGGAAGTCCAAAGGCCGACCAGCCTGCCAGCCAAACTGACCCTGCCTGGTCCTGCATCCCCCGCCTACTCCCTCCCTGTTATTTTCCTATTCAACCACCTCATCCTCCTCCCTGTCGCAGACGGCTCAAATTCACGCATCTCTCCTACCCCTTCTTGCGTCCCTTGCCAACATAATGGAGGAAATGGATTGCTCAGGGGCCTCACTAAACAACAACCCAAGACCTTTAGCCAATTTCACATCTATTTCACACCCAGGCCCTTTGGCCCCTCCCAACTCTCTGGCCACCCAGTTGTTTTAGGACCAGCTTCACGACACCCAATTCCAGATGGATCATCTGGAAGCTGGTCAAAATTCATGACGACAACCCCAATCTCAAGCGGGTTCCAATGTTGACCCAGAATGCGAGTGGAAAACAGGCCTTGCACTGGTGTAGAGCCTGGTATTTGACTTGTGTCAGGATATGGACGACCTCCGGTTCTACCTACAGAGCTTGGACGACAAATCCTCTCGACTCCTACAGTTTTTCTCTGTGTTACAACGTGCTCATCTCCCCGCACTAGAGGCAGCCCAATCAGCAACAGCCCAAGCAACAACAAACTCGACACCAATCTTGCCACTGGAAAATTTGGGCCACACAGACACAGGCTGCAAGGACCAGAGGCTTCCATCACACCTAGAGCACGTCCAGAAGGAAGAGCACATGTCATGAGAGATGGAAAACACTATGCAACTCGACTAGACACCACTCCAGGAGCAACCGCCTTCTCCTAGGGACACGACATTTCATGCCTTCTGCATGGCCACGTCGTCGCACTACATCCCATACTGGTGATTTGTTTTCGTCTATTGTTTTGTCATGTGCATGCCTACCTTTCATGCATTTTGTCCATGGTTATTATAATTAGGCTATCTACACTTTCTACAGTTATAGCGCCCACCCTTACGAGCCAGAATTTTGAACTCTTTTTGTATCAATGACAATCTACACTTAAGTTATGAAGTGGTTTGCTTGGCTGAGCTAGTTTTCCCTCAGGATAGCTCAGTATTTACATCTTGAAACCATAGAAATTCTCTGTAGTCCTTCATTTCTGTCATGTATATCACGGAATTGTTCGCTGCAAAATGTATATGACCGAAGTATTTCATGCAAAATGCATATCATGTAACACACTAGACATGAAAAGTGTGAACCCAGAACTCTGCCAACCCGCAACTGCATAATTGTTCAGTACAAAATGTATGAAGTTTTATAGCATTATACAAATTAGTATAAATCTTCGTGCAATGTTATAATCTTCTATAAATTACTATCTCATGTATATGACGGAATTGTTGGGTGCAAAATTCCTATTGTATGCTAATTTCTTGGTCTTCAACAACGATGTTTTAAATGCTCATGAATTTTCCATAGATATGTAACATAGATTATTTATTTTATAATAAGTTCTTATAGTTCGCAAGCCCACTTGTCAATTTCTATAGGGCACGGAACAACAAAGGCCCATTTTTTAAACCGATAGCCCGAGAACCTGTGATCCAAAAACTAGCTAAGTATGGAATGACCGCTCCGAGAACCTGCGATCCAACAACTAGCTAAGTATGGAATGACCGCTCCGTCCATGCTCTGTAAAACATCTGCAAAGAAAACCAATTTGGCAATGCTATATATTTTTTGTGCAGGAAAAGCCTTAGTTTTAAAGCAAAATAGTTCGACAATGCTAATTTTTTAGTATTTTTCTCCACGAACCTATATAACAGACCTTATTGTTATTCTATTCTATAACTCACATTATTAATTTCTGACAAATTTATATAGTCCACCACTCCGCCTGTCATTTTTTATATCGCGGAACTGTCGGCCCTATTTGAAACATAAAAGGCCAAAATTTGAACCCACCACCCCGAGAACCCGCAATTCAAAAAATGTTTAAGTATGCAATGAGGGCTCTGTGCATGCTCAAGAAAACCAATTCAGCAATGTTATATCTTTTTTGTTCAAGAAAAGCCCTAGTTTTAAATCAAAATAGTTCAACAATGCTAATTTTTTAGTGTTTTTCTCCACGAACCTATATAACAGACCTTATTACTATTCTATTGTATAACTGACATTATTAATTTATGATAAATTTATATAGTCCACCACTCTGCCTCTCATTTTGTATATCGTGGAACTGTCGGTCCTATTTGTAGGCCATGGAACATAAAAGGCCAAAATTTGAACCCGCCACCCGAGAATCCGTGATCCAAAAACTACCTAAGTATGCAATGAGGGCTCCGTGCATGCTCTATAAAATCTCTTCCCCATACTTTATACAAGTACAAATTTAGTATGTACAAATCTAAATATGTACTTTATACAAGTACATATTTCGTATGTATAAAAGTACATATTTCATGTGAATAAAACTATATATTTACATTACTATGTTCTACATGCAAACCACATCTACTTCAACTTTCTACCCACTTCTCTCTACTACCTCACATTTACTCCCATCACTTAGCTGCCATGCAACACTTGTTTATGAATTGCAGTTTAACCATTTAAACTGTGACCCATTATTTATGAACTGGAAATTTTAAACTTTTAACACGTAAATTATACTTTATAGTACATTATGTTATTACGTCGCTGTGAGCTATTTTTCATTTAAAAATAAAAAAAATCTGTCAATTAATCAGTTTTTCATGTTTATTTAAAAAAATAATAATAGATCATTGAAATCAATGATATCTCCATTCATATTTATAGCTTTCCATTTGATGATCGTTATAACTGTTGGCCATGAATATCTACAAATTTAAATGTCAAGGGTGCTCACTGCTCATTAAGGAGCTTAACAACTTGAAGAAAACATCTATATCAAAGTTATTAATAGCTATTAATAAGACATCATTTACCAGGTATATTTGGAACTTATTAGGTATATTTGGGACGTCCGTACTGGAATATATAAGTTGAATGTGCATATAACTGCGACGGCCAATGTTGGAGACTCTTGGATGTCCATATAAAAGTTGTACTGTTAATAAGATTTGAATATTGAATTGTTCTCTTCTTCACATTGATAGCTATTTTTAAGGCGGCATTTAATGAGCAGATTTGGAACGTATTGGGCACTCTAGTAGATGAATTGTTTGGAGAATGTCTGTATCTGAACAGTAGGGCTCGCAACGCTACTTTTTGAATTACTTATATCCATCACTCTAATCCCAAATCCATATTGTTGCCTTAGTTGTCTACCATAACCAGATAGTACAACAAATACGTGGATGATCATGCTGTTTTCCATTGAGTTTTGGAATAAATTCCCAATAAAAGTCCATTCTCTCCATTCTTAGATATATTGTTTTAAATCACCATGTTCGTATTCATTGAACTTTCAAATTACCTATTACCTATACTTGAATATAGGCTTACTCAAATTGTAAATCATGCATGATTGTTTATAAATTTTAAATTAAAAAAACTTTAATATACTCTCACTCAAATTCTAAATCACGCCCATGCAAATTGTAACACCAAAATCCTAAATATTTATGTTGGACTTTTCAGTAAAAAGCTTTCTCTGATTTGTAGTTACTCCTGCTCTTATTGATGCAATTTCAAAGATTATAATCGATTATGTGTCTGCGCTCGTACTTCCCCACTGGTAAATGAAAACAGTGATACCGATTATCAATGAATTGCTATTGGTACTGTAAGAAACATGGCATTCTGTAGATTGTGGGCCTTTCAGGATCGTCCATAAAAGGTGAGATTCGATCTCTATCTCTTCTGAAAGGGACAATATGGTTTCCGTCATAAATAATGCATTTTATGTCACTCTCTATGACCAAATCGTCAATCCTAAAGTATATAAATTCAAAGGCTTGTAAATGGCAATCCCTGCCTAACTTTCGGGCACGTAAACATGGTAAATCTGGTTGTATCCTCTCTTCTTCTTGATGGAGACTCCAGAGTACTTCTAAACAAGTAGTTGAAAGATGACGAGACTCCAGAGTACTTCTAAACAAGTATTTGAAAGATGACGTGGATATCATCTGATTGTATGGCTGGCTGGGTAATAACAGACAATTGTTAAACTACTCTGCCATCGAACCCTTTCGGACTATTACCAAGTCACTGTATGACTCAATAATATTCCAGATTCGATATATTTGTTGGTACACGATGGAATATATATGGTTGAATGTGTACATCTAATGATAGAGGCATCTCAAATTTTTTTCCAATATTTTTTATGATTTATTTATGGTAAGTGGGTAAACCATTCAACTTGATTACCAGTAATCCAACAAACCTGATAAATTTATTATCTCTACACAAATACACAAATAGACTTAACCCTGAGATTATATGCTTTACTGTATAGCGTGTATAGCGTGAGTGGGCTTAGTTCTTAAATTAGTTCTGTCTTTTTCAACTGGATGAACATCTCAATTTTAATTTAAAATATATTAATCTGTAAAAATTAAAGAGATTTAAATATATTTTATTTTTTCTCTTTAAATTTTTCAAGTTTAATAAGTAAAGTTAATTGGAAAGCTAATAATAAATATCATTATTATCAATTAAAAAAATTAATCATTTTTAAAGTCAAACAAAAATAATAATTGTTATTTTTTTCTTTTTTTTTTTCAATATGAACATTTCACCACTTATTCTAAAAAATCAACAGGGGAAGCCCCCAAAATCATCCTAGATATCATTTACTAATATATGGAGATTATTTTTCTTTTTTAAAATAAATCCAAAATAATAATTGTTATTTATTTCTCTTCTTTTCAATATAAACACTCCACCACCTATTCCAAGAAATCATCCTATCTGTAAAGGATAGTGCTGACCTGATGAACAAGATCAAAACCATTCTCAAGACGTGGCAATGTTTTTCTAGGGTGGCGCGTTCATACAGTAATCTCGCTTCCGTTTTTTATTCTTTTCATGGTGATGTTCATGACTGGAATAAAGTTATTGCACTCACTTTTGCAGAAAACAGACCATCTAGACTCCTCCACGCAGATAAACACAATGTAGAGGATGCGCCCGAGGGATGTAAGATATTGTATGTTGGGAAGTCCAGAAAACGATATTTCATAAGTGCCCATTATGCGAATCATCCACTGTTAACGATGATGGTTGAGAGTTTCAGAGACGGCTTCTCAGTCGCCTGCGAGGTGGGGCTGTTCGAACATTTGGTGTGGATGTTGGAGAATGCCGATCAAGACGCGATTCAGAGTGATTCCAGCTTGAAGAAATTGGCGGAATTCTATGCTTGTAACTAGTGCTGGCAAAAAGACCCTTAACAATTCATCTGTTTTTCTTTTCTGTGTCATATATATTTCGCGTCCTGGATGGGCTCCATCCTACTTATCTGCGTTTGTTCTTTTCGCATTGGAGTTTTTAAAAGAGACGGGCTTTCAAAAAGTGATATGTAGCTGTTGAACCAATCCAGGGGCGACCGCTTGAGGTATAATGAGTCAATTTTGTGAATGCTCTATATACTGTAATGACAAGATAATGATATTCTGGCAGGAATAATATTTCGGCCACATCTCATTGCAGCCAATAATGATGTGATATATATGCTGATGTGATATATATGCCGATATATATGGGGCATACCAATAATTTCAGGAGGAAGGAATATTCATTCCGCAAAACATACATTTCATATTCCTTTATGTATACAGGGATGCAAGAGGCATGGAAACTGTTTTTAGCTAAATTATTGAAGAATGTGATGACACTATGTAATTGTATTATTTTTTATGTCATATAATTGAGAGATTGTATTATTTTTTATGTCATATAATTGAGAGAATGAAAGTGAAGGCAATCCAATTTGTAGTTTGTGATCTTTATTTTTACAATACAACAGAGGTAGATAATATTTACGCCGAAAGGTGTACACCTATTGATAATGGCCAGATTTAATAGGGGTTTAGTGTTTAATAAGTTTTCTATGGACAGGATTAAATATGGCTGGAATATTCTTAGTAGTCACACAAAATAAATGGCTGTGATTTCAATTATTAACTTCCTAGCTATTATAAAGACATATGTTTATGTGTTTACTTTTTTACATTTACCTAATCATATTTAAAAATTACTTTGATAGCTAACTGATTGCCAAGTAACTCATTAACATAAATTAAAATATTAACACGAGATAAATGAAGCACAACCATTTATTTGTTAATCAATAATAAAATTTAATAAATTATTTACCACCGTGGTGTACAATTGAACATGCTAGTTATTTGTACAATTGAACATGCTAGTTATTTGTACAATTGAACATTACGGCCATGTGTAATTCTTGTGTAATTCTTGGCGTATTTAATATATATAGAGTATTTAATATATATAGAGGCTACATATAACATTTAAAAAGATTATTAACAACAAAAAAATATTGGAATGTTTTAGCATAAATAAACCATTTCTCATACATAATTTCTTCAATGCTTAGTATGAAGTTAACATGTGATATTTCAAAAATGTTAGGTCTATCTCTATTCAGTGCCTAAAGTCAAAGTGGAGTTGACAAGTGTCACTCTTAAATAATAATTAAAAAAAATTAAGTAAATGGAAATTGTATATGTGGGTTCTAACCTTTTAAATTGTATATATATATATATATATATGAAAATTAAACTAAACTAATCTAATTAAACAAAGATAAAAAAAGATTAAAAGATACATTTGCAAGGAATATAACTAAACACTCTAGTGCACATGGGCTCCATTATCTGGCAGTTCAAGATTCACTATCTCCACCTGCTCAGGCTCCATTATGTCCACTTCGAGATCTAGTAGCATCTTTAGGTATTTATCATATGCATCCTTGACTTGTTTTAGAGTGCAAAAGGAAGGCTTTGCACCTCCGAAGATTTCATCCCTCTCGACGCTTAGTAGAACTGTCGGCACATGGGCAGACCCAGGGTTCAACGCTTTAACAGCCCACCAACAAAACCCTAAGTACCGATCCTTTCGGCAACACCTGCGACGCAGATGAAGTCTCACCTGAGGTAGAGGCAGGGGTGGTTGCAGAACTTAGACGTTTGCAACCTAGCTGGGACACAGATCTGTGATTACAACACCTCAACAATTCTTATCAGTTACCGTTCATTAGTATTTAGCCTTTGTCTATAGTGCTGATAAACCCTAATTACAACGCAACGTAGTATTCAACAGGATCCAACACATTCAAGCACTAAGCACATCAAAATAGATCAGATCTGGTACTTATTTACATCCCCAAGCACTAATCTATCATATCATATACATATAAACATACATTACTACGCTAAACATAAATCATATGAACAATAAAACAACTATAATGCACAAAGCAACCACAACACAAGATATACGTGGTTCACCACCACCCTGGGGCTATGCCCACCAACTCTTCTTCTTCTTTATTGTCTTCTGTCAATCATCTACATGCACAAAGCCACAACATCCTACTCTGCATACGACACGAGATCTATGCGCACTCTGCCAAATCCTCCTTCCTCGAGCTAGGTTAAAACAGAAATCCCTCTTACAATCTACATAAGATTCTTATATCCACTTTCACTTAGCTCTACAAGTATCCAACACAGCATGCACAAAGCATTTACAACTATCAGTCACACTTAGCATAACATCACACATATGCACATATTATCTCTTCTTACATCGCATAGAAATCTATTTATACATTACAAAAGGGCTTAAACATGGGTAAACCCATGGGTCAACATCCTCATACCCGTTAGATAAGCCCAAAACTCAAAAATCCCTAAAAAGGGGCCAAGAGCCCGCGATCTTCGCTTCAATTTGCACTCTACCTTCGACAACCTGTCGAAGTCCCAAAAAGGGGTCAAAAGTGACCAAGGATCTTCAAAACTTGCTTAAGGGAAAACAGGACCCCAACACTCACCTGTGACTCCTCCCAAGTCACTATGATTTGGGTAACTCTGCTTAAAAATCCTCGATCTTGGCTGGAGTTGCTTTGACTTACTGCTTCGCCAGGGCCTCCTGCTCGACCAATTCCTGAATAAATGTCTCGTTCATATGTCCTTCCAAGCGTTTTTCAACTGCAGTGACTACTTGTTCCAGCTCTTCTCCTCGACCTTCAATTTTCTCAAATAGTTGGCAAGCTTTGTCCTAAACTGGTTGGAGCCTCTGAGTCACTTCCATGACTTTTCTCTGTATGGTCCCGCTGCTGAGCAGTGCGTTGTTCCTTGGATCTTTTCATCCTCTCAACTGCTGACAGGAGTTTCAACTGCGCATGTACTATCACTACTTGTTGCTTTGCCTTCTAGAGTTGTGATTCCAATTTCTTCAGTCTAGGGTCCTCAATAAGTCGCTCATAAGTCTGCACACTTCTGTTGCTAAGCTTATTACATTCCAAATCTAAGGATTTTATTCTCTCAACTATGCTCTGGGCAATGGATTCTCTTTGGTCTCGCACGTCCTATGAGGTGCTTGGCACTGTTTGTATCTCTAGATCTTTTATTCTATGTTGAAGCTGATGTTTGGATTCAATAGGCTTCGCTACTTGGTGCTCCACTAGATCTTCTTCCTTTTGCCCTAACCTCCTCACAGAGAGAAGTGCTATGTTGACTTCTTTTTTTAGTCCAACCTTCTCTGCGATCAATTGTTCCTTCTCTTATTGGATCTGTGCTCTCTCCTCTTCGAACTTTGTTTGTAGCTCATCCTTTTCTTGCTGCGCAACTCAGAGTTTCTCTATCACTTTCACTTATGCCTGCTTAAGGGCCATTGTGGCATGTTCTTTTTCTTCCTGTACGCGATGAAGGAGAGCTTTGGTCGCATCAACTAGTGTGCGGAGTTGGGTAGGCTCATCTCCCAACTCTAGTTCTTTTGATGGCGAGGGCGAAGTGGGCACTTTGTGGCTAGAGTGAAGGGCTTGTTGTACCCCTCTCAGCTCTGCTTAAAGCCTTTCGTACATGGTCTCTTTCTTGGCTTCATTTTTCTACAAAAGATCTTCTAAGGCATCTAATACAACTCCAATGATGAAGTCGAAGTCATCGAGCATGAGCACAATTTGCAGCTTGGTCTTACTAGCTTTTGACTTCTTCTGCGATGTGGGTTTCGATAGAGAAACCTTTCTTTTGTGAGATGAATATAGGTCATCAGGGGGACTTTGTGGTGGTGTTACTTCACCTTGTGTTTGTTTGTCTTCTTATCCATTCTTCTCTTATTTGTCTACTTCGTCATCACCTCCTGTGCTAGGTGATTTTGAGGAAGTCTCTTCTGATGCATTGTTCAACTTCTGTACCTCTTTCTCTTCTTCCTTCTGCTAGTTCCAGGTGTATCATACCCTTCGTGAGTGACCATCGGGCTTTCGATTAGTTCAGGTTCAGACAGTTCTGTTGGGTCAACCAGGATAAGCAGCTCTGTAGTTCATTCCTTAGTTATTTCTTCTAGGTCCTCCTCTGTGAGTTTGTAATAAATCTGTAGTACTTCTTTGTGTTCGTCTTCGTGCACAGTGATATAGATAAAATGTCTATCTACATCGAAATTCAAAAATGGCCTGAACCTGTGTAGGGTGTTCGACATCATACGAGGGACAACCTGAATATCCCTTTTTAACTGCAGGTAGTAGGTGTGGAACACCGCATTTGACTGCCATTGTTTTCGAATATCGCTCAAATACCAAAGCATGGTGAACTTTGTGGCTAAGGGTTCATATGGCTCTATTTCAGGGAAAGTCACACATTCCGTCATCTCCCAAGAAATGAACACGGTGAGGATCATCAGTCAATTAAAATGGAACTCATGGCCCTGATCTTGAGCTTCGTGGTAGTCTTTTTCTAACATTTTCACCAAGTAGCTTGCCCAGTTCATTTGTAGCCCCTCCACGCATTTTCCTATGAGGTCAACAACAAACCCCGTGCCCTGCATGGGTCTGTTTTTTCTTACTATCTTACCAGCAATCAACTGGCAAGAGAGGTGCACTACGCCATTCTGGATGGAGTCTAGATTGTAGCCTCACTTCCCCTACTCCACATCGTCTTATGCATATTTAATCTTCTTCGCCAGGGCATGGTCTTCAACCTTTCCTGGGTAAAAGTCTTGTGGGTCTGGTCCCTGCATTCTCAATCTAGTGATCTGATGGATCATCTCCGAATCGACGGTGATGTGTTTGTCTAGCCACAAATAACCTCCATGGAAGCTCGCCAATAGGAGCTTAACGCCAACGTTAACCTCCTGATGCCTTCCAAAATGGGTTACTTTCATCTTGTTCAGAATAATGGACTCCGCGAGGTCAATAGTCCATGGTGGGGGGATTATCCTTGAATTCTTCCCCTTCATCCTAGTCAAATACCTGTGAGGGGTGAGCATGTTGAAGTTTTTGCGGTATCCCAAGTTGAATTCAGTGATGTTCAACGTCAGAATCTTATCTTGTTGAGGCCTCCCTGTGCATATCCCCTTCGGGAGGTATGCACAAATCACGGTGTAGTCGAAGTCCCTGGGGACACTGTCATGATTCACCGCACCAGCCATAGGTGGGATGTAGTCGAGCAGGATGGATGGGATTAAATTCACATTTTCCAAGTCATCTCGATGCTTGGTTCTTTTCTCGCTCGTAGCTCGAGATGGTCCAGATCCGTGAGGAGTCGATGGGGAGGCTCGTACTCCTCATGTCGATGAAGCTTGAATTCCAACAGACATCACCTTTTCATCCAGAAGGTTGATTAGAACTTATTCAACAGACTTTTCTATGGCGTCAATTTCACCCGACAAACATGCTTGAGATCAAATAACTCGGGTTGATGACCAAATGCTTAATGCAATAGCAAAGGTAGGGAAGTCTCAATAAACACATCAGGGTAACAATGAGTTCTCTTGTTGTCTCAGATATAATTCGTGAAAGTGTTCTCAGCACAATAGTCGATGGAATAAGTAGACAACGATGTAATGGATCCCTCCAATGGACAATAATCCTTCATCAATGCAGTTATGTCCATTACAACGCGGCCCCAATGGTCCGATGGTGATATTTCTAATCATAATTGTTGTTTTAACCATTCAAGAACGTCAATCTAACAATTATAATGCCTCTAACGGTTATATCACTCTTCGATGGTGAAGTGTCAATCTGAGTTGCTCTAATATTCCAATGAAGTTTGAATTCTGGAGACCTTCCTTCTGCGAAGTCTTCTCTGGAACTTCATGTAATTTATCTAACTTTTCTTTCATCTTGCTGAGATTTCTAGCCTTCTTCCTTGTGATCTACGTCTCAGTATTCATCTTTCCATTATGATTCATATCTCCTCTTGGCATAGTAACTTCACGTTGTTGGTGATCTTTCCTAGGGTTCAAGGCCAATACTTCTTCTATGTCTGGGGTATGTGCTCTACTCTCCTGTACAGAAAGGTGTTTCAAGTCTTCTTGTGTTCTTTCAACTTCGACATACATATTTCTAGTCCTGAGTGTAAGTTTTAAACCTACGAAGTAAAGCAATGCATATAAATTCTTAAGCAAGACAGAAATTAATCAATGGCTCATACACAAAGTACACAGAAGTTTTATACCGAAAACCCTCAATCGGGAAAACCTTTCTTATATTCATTATATCGAATTTCACCATTCACCATACAATATATACATTTTTTTTAGGTATTCGGTAGATACCAAAACCCTAATCCCTTAATTCGGGATTAATTTACAAATACGCTAAAAATAGCAAAAACCGCCAAAAAATAAATTTTGGGGGCGCTGCTCTGGGCTATCGCCCGTTGCCCAACACTACACGTAACCAAGGGGGGCATACCTACCACCCCTTGGGACCCCCCTAGGAAAGCGCCCGACGCACATGGTAGAGCACTAGTGGGAGGGATCGTCAGATGCAGTTGTCGTATCCGACGCACTCACACACACACATGCAAATAATATAACACATACCCAACACTTAGTAGATTTGACTAGTTTTCTTGTTCTTCGAGTAAGTGCACTATTCTCCTAGCCATGAAATTTCTTAATTCTTTCTTTTTCTGTTCTAGATCTTCCTCTTCTTGTTTCCTTCATATCTGATCTTTCTCAATCCATGTTTTTCCTAGTAGTATATAAAATGGGGCGTTGTTCTCAACAAACTTAACGATCTCAAATTCTTCTTCTGTCAAAGTGCCATGAGAAACCATAGATGTCTGGGTAAGTCTTCCACGTAGGGTTATCATTTTTCCTCTAAATAATCCTATTCCTCCCAATGAATGAATCATAGCAGGCTTTCCCAAAATTTCCCAAGTTCTTTCTGTCATGATATTCATCTCTGTTTCCTCATCCAGAACACAGTATATTTCAAAGTCTCATATTCTTGTTTCTATGAATTCTTTCTCTTTAAAGATCTCTGATAAGTTGATATCTTTGTGGTCATTTAGGGTTTCTTTCATTTGTAGTAATACAATCTCTGATTCTTTTTGGGGTTTTGCCATTTTATTAGTTTCTTGGCGTTCCACTGGGTTTTCTTATCTCAGATTCATTCTTTCAACCTTAGAAATCATTCTAGGGAAATAAAGAAATTCATGGTATGTAGATTTACAACAAAGACAACTAGGTGTTCTGCCAAGGCATTCCTTAGCAAGATGTCCCAGTCTTCTACAACTGTAACAAAGAGTTAATCCTCTCTTTCTCTTAAATGATCCTCATCCTTTCTTGTACTGTGCATTCGGATCATGGTGGATAACCTGCAAAAAATTATTCCTAGGATCCTACATCCATTTGTTAGTCCATAAATTCTTTCTATGCATAGGAATAACATATCTTTCACAATGCTCGCATGGGTGTAGATGGATTGGCAAGTGCCGTGTAAATGGAAGGAAATTTGTAAATGAAGTCTCGTGTTCGATTCTCACCCAGACTTACTCGTGCACCATTCTTGCGGGCTGGGTGGTTGCACCTGGGGTTATAGTGGTAGCCGCCTGGGGATCGACCCCGTGTCACGCGAGTACGAGAACCGCGAGTTGTCGATTCCCCCAGTAAAAAAAATAAAAAAAATAAAAATAAAAACATATCTTTCACAATTTCTATCATATCTACTCATATCAAATCTTCTTTCTTCTAACTGTGCCCTATTTTTCAGACTAGGAAATTTTTTATCAAACATACCTAGATCCATACGAAACAAAAATTTCCACTTATCTTACATTTAACAGAGCACAAACCTTCAAGATCTTACCTCTTTTATTAAGATCAACCTTCTCTTTTTAGCACACAGCTTCACAAGTCAAGTAGAGTATTGCGCACTAAAGCAACATATCTACGCACAAAGATTTATTTTCTTCAGTTCCTAGAAATCACAGTTTCAAGTCCCAGCAACAAAACCATTTGTTGGCACAGGGACAAGTCCCAACAATAGAACCATTTGTTGGCACAGGGGCAGACCTAGGGTTCAACACTTCAACAATGCACCAACAAAACCCTAACTATTGGCCCTTTCGGCAACACCTACGAAGCAGATTAAGTCTCACCTCAGGTAGAGGAAGGGGTAGTTGCAAGACTTAGATGTCTGCAACCTAGCTGGGACATAGATATGTTATTATAACACCTCAATAGAGCTCTTAGAAATTATCGTTCATTAATATTTAGCCTTTGTATACAACGCAGATAAATGCTAATTACAACACAACACAGTATTCAACAAGATCCAACACATTCAAGCACTAAGCACATCAAAATAGATCAAATCTGATACTTATTTACATCACCAAGCACTAAGCTATCATATCATATACATCTAAACATACATTACTATGATAAGCATAAATCATATGAACAATAAAACAACTATAATGCACACAGAAACCACAACACAGGATATACGTGGTTCACCCCCAACCTAGGGCTACATCCACCAACTATTCTTCTTATTTATTGTCTTTTGTCAATCATCTACATGCACAGAGCCACAAAATCCTACTCCACATAGGATAGGAGATATGCGCACACTCCACCAGATCCTCCTTCCTCAAGCTAGGTTACAACAACAAGCCCTCTTACAATCTACAAAATCTTATTACATCCACTTGCACTTAGCTCTACAAGTGTCCAACACAACATGCACAAACCATTTACAACTATCACTTGCACTTAGAACAACATCACACATATGCACATATTGTCTCTTCCTACATCACCTAGACATCTATTTATACATTACAAAAGGGCCTAAACATGGGTAAACCCATGGGCCGACATCCCCATACCCGTTACATAAGCCCAAAACCCAAAAATACCTAAAAACGGACCGAGAACCCACAATCTCCTCTTCGACTTGCGCTCCACCTTCAACGGCCTGTCAAAGTCCCAAAAAGGGGTCAAAAGTGACCATGGATATTCGAAACTTATTTAAGGGCCAACAAGAACCAATCCTAAGATGGGTCTATGTTGGTAGTTAAAACCTTTCAATCATGTGTTGCTATGAGGGAAATGTGTAATTCCTTTCATGCCTAACATGGAATTGATCTATGCCACACACACACACACACACAAATATATATATTAGTGTAAAGCCATCATTAACTCCATATGTATCATGCATCAATAAAATCTCAATTAAAAAGGACAAGAGGAAAGGTTTGCGACCTTGAAGGATTTGATCCCTCTTGGTTGGTGATATTAGTTTGTGCTCAACATGGAGCTAACACCTAGCATATATGATGATGACAATGAATAACATCCATTGAGACAAAAAAAATTCTATTCAACCTTATAATGTAAGGGCATACTTGGCTTTATTTTTAATTTTATTTCTCTTCTACAAAAGCATTAAAAAAACATTCCAAGATCGTCATAGTTTTGTTGAGTTAGAAGGTTAGGACGGTTCATGGCATGACACACCTTTTGAAATTGAGATCTAATATAGGTACTAGAAGGTGCATTTTATCTTGTGAATAGTGGAACTTGCAAGAAGTTGTTTTTATCTTAGAAAAGTTGATTTTCTTATTTACATTTCTCAAAACAAAGATACTTTTGATATTCTAGATTAGGGTTAATCTCCTCCATATAATATCTTAATTTTGTTTTGTTGGAACAGATATTTGTCTTTAAATTTAGAAGTAATATAATATTTTTAATATTATCCTTATTCTATATAATGATTTATTCTTTTATTCCCTAATGGTTTATTGAATATTGGGCATCCTTCCGCTATCCTTGCTTGAGACAAAGATGGTTTTGGATGGATTTTGAAGCAATTTTTGGAAGTCTCTTGTTTTCCATTTTGTTTAATTTCTTTGTATATACTCGGTACAACCATAATTGTTCTCTCAATGGGGGAACGCCTCACTTGTGTGAGAAGAATAGGATAGAATGTATTTCCTTCAACTTTTAGATTATAAGTTATAAAATTCCTTTGGATATACACTCTCTTTCTCCACAATTCTCTAGATATACCGTATCACCAAACTTCACATCCATATAAATTAATAGAAGTAATGAGACTTTGAAAGGGGAGTTTTTTCTTATCCCATATCCAAAGGTATGTCAACTTACTATTGTTTTCAAGCCCATAATACACTTTCCACCCTTGAATTATCCTTTTATTAATCCTATAGTTCCATTTGATCTTATTATGAATATCGATTTCAAAATATTTGTATGAAGGAACTTCCTCCATTTTCATATACAAATGTATCATGGATGATATTTTTGGATTTAGTTATCATAAATTTATTTTTTTGAGTATCAGCACTCATACCCATATTGGAGCATAAATACTTGAGGGTTATTAGTTTCCTTCCAAGGTCATAGGGACTCCTCAACATAAAAACAATATAACTGGCATAAAGAAGAAGAATCATGGCTATACCAACAAGAGTTGGGCCGACACAAACTATTTTTTCCAAATAATTTGATGACTTCTCAATGTATATTCCAAAAGGGATTTCAGACAAGGGACAACCTTAATTAACTCCAATATTACAGTTAATTTCTTCTAACCATCCCTGAGTGTTCCTAAAATTGGCAATAACATTTTCATACAACCTTGTAGTAAGAGCACTATACTCAAAAGGAATGGTTAACTCTTCCAACCTATTCCAAAAGTTTTTCCTAGGCACTATGTCAAAAGATATTTTAAAGTCAACAAAAGAAAAAAGGAGATTAGTTGTAATGCCCCATTTAAACCTAAGTAGCCTAATGACATTATGACGAAATTGTATTTCATTTGCTTATTATATGTAGAAGACTCTTAAACATTAGCACTTTAGTCTATGTATATGTGGACCTACATACCATGAATAATTGTTGTTATATGTTCATGATATTTGATAATTATGTGATTTTATTTAAGTACCTAGATACTAGTTCAAAACTATGTTTTAAATGTCAATACAAATATAGATTCTCATAAAATTGTTATATATTTGCATGGATATGAGCATTAGTGAGCTAACCTATAGGTTGATGAACTATGTATGATCTAAATGTCTATATTTTTGAGGTAACCTCAATTTCACAAACATAAGATAATGTATACTATAAGTTTTTCTTATGATTTCAAATATTTTTATGATCCGTGGTAAGTGTGTTTTGGATAGGACACACAACTTGCCCAAAGTGATTTTTCAATGACCTTAATCTAAGAATAGTAGTTGCACAGTATGGATCAATATAGGGTGTTGACTCTAGTTTTATTAGGAGGGGTGGAGGTATTTCCCGTCGTTTATCCTCTAAAACCTAGAGTTGTGGGATGGTTGTGTGAATTCATGCTCCCCTAGACATGTGATGGTGACTACTAGTTTCCTGTTGGGGAAGCTTGGTCAGGATGTATGACATTTCCTCTTACGGGTTCTATCTGGAATTAGGTCAATATAATTGACACTCCATCTTAGTACAACATAGGAAATGATATGATGGAAGATGGAAGTAGGTTAGGAAGGAATGATGCTTCGTTGTTAGTTGAGAATACTAATTGGGGATTAGAGATTCCACTATTTTTTACTCACTTGGTTCCTACCATGTTTAAAACCGTCTGTTTCTTTCGTATTGATATTTTAAGTGCAATAATGAGTTATTGATGAATTGGTGTGATTTTGTTTGTTAATATTATTAAATGACGCATTACTTGATCCGTTGTCCTACATGTTTTGGTGTGATCAAATAAGAATTATGCACTAGATGAAATGGTTGTTTATCATTAGTACATGCATGAAATATGTGTCTGCTAGCTACCCACACATACCCTACATATGTACACTAGTATAATTAATTAATGTATTAATTATTAAAGTAGATTATTAACTATTTAATTGAATATTTATTGATTATGTAAATTATATTGCATACAAAATATCAAGAAGCATTAAATACCATCTTTCAATTTGACTGATGATTGGTATGATGAATTAAATGAGCATGGTGGGCTATCATGTACATTTTGGGGAAAATTGTCAAATTGCATTTATTATCTAGCATCAGAAGAAAGACTTTGCATTTTATTTATTGTTATTTAATGCAAACCATTTATATTTTAGTTTTATTTTAATCTTTTCCCAAAAATCTAGATAAAGGAGGTTGATGGATAATAATGAGGGTGGTTGAAGAGACTTGGGGAATGGTGTATGGAGACTTGATAAATAGGGAGAAGATGTGGTGAGAAAGGGGGGAATTAGGAGGTTTGAGCATGATGAGAGGTTGTGAAATTCTTGGAAGATATAATTCTTGTGATAGTGTTCTTATATCACATGTGTTTTTTTGTTCTTGGAGTCAGGGCACAGAGGGACAAGAAACCAAAAGGTTACTTGGATCTAGGAAGTCGGCTAGGCTCCTAGTTGGCTGGGAGGATTACGTTGTTTCCCTTTGGGAAAGTGGGAAAATAATTCTTGGAGTCACTCTCCTACTACTATAATAACTACATTGCAACTAATGAGCTTCAACAAACCATGGATGAGGTATTTTTCAATGGTATTTGTTATACTTTTATTTTAACTTTTAAACCTTAGAGTTAACATATTATTGAATTCATCATATTATTAACAATTATCATTGAGAAAATGTAAAAGAGTTCTGGAAATGAAAATCAATGAAATTATGTGAAAACAAAATTTTATATTGCATACGTTTTTAACGAATGATTAATTATCTAGCATCATGGACGGGTGTTACATTAGTATTGTGGCACTCCTTCACAATGATCCTAAGTGTAGCAATGTGGTCTAGAGTTGAATGATATCTCTTAAATATTATTCGATGGATTTCTAGCCATATCATAATCTTATTTATAAAATAATTCCATACAACTTGTCTAAAATGCAGCGAATCGTAATGGTCGTGTAGCTAGAGGGATTGTTTTTTTCCCACCTTTAAAAATATGAACAATGAGGCTTTGTATATATGGCTTAGGCAAGCCCTACTTGACTTCCAAATTGAAGAGCTTGTGTATGTCAGGGATGAAGATACGCCCTATGATTTTTAATATTTAAGCTTTGTAGCCTTTGATGTGCTTAGCTTTCCCATTTGCAAGCTACTTGACCCCAAATTCTATGTCTAGCCTAGAAAAAACTTCATCCTCTATTGGAACATTTGAAATGGTATCCATCGAGTTAGGAGATTCGTAAATATTTTTAAGCTAGGAATTTGATTTCTTCAAGGGAATCATATTATTTTCTTTATACTTAAAAGTTAGAATGTGCCTCCATGTGTGTTTACCTTGTTTTGTTTTTAAGGAATCACTAGAAGCATCCCTAATGGATATCCTAGCAACTTTACAATCATTGTCATACCAAGGGTTGGTTGTTCAATTTTTAGTTTTAAAAAACACCTCAATAGAAACCTTAATAATGGAAGTAGAAAGCCTTACCATAAAATTATGATAGATGTCTTTGATATTCACTATTTAAATCCTTTAAGAGGAGGTTCATCTTTTACTTTTGTAAAAATTAGGTACCTTTGAGTATCAAAAGTATTCATCTAGTTGGAGGTCAACCACTTCATTACCCCATTGGAAATTATTAGGTTTGAGTAGGGAGTTATCAAAAAAATTATCAATAATGTTATTAGGGTTGGAATCATTTCTTAAAAGAGTAACTTGATTATATGAAGATCTTTAAAAGAGTAACTTGATTAGATGCAGATCTAGAATTAAAGTCTTCTAGCACAAATGATATTACTATCATTCATTAGGCTATATATGTCTTTCCCCAAGGTATTATAGGGACAATTTTTATCTAGATTATTTTTCTTATAAAAAGTATAATTAATATGAACAAGATAATGTATAATTAATAGGCACAATATAACATATTTTTATAATAAATTTTCTATATTTATTATGCAGCAAGAGGAATGAAGTCCACTTAAAAACTTTATTTTAAATTAAAAAAAAATATAAGAAAAAAATGTTTGCAACCTATACTAATTTGACCCCTCTCAACACATAATGAATCCCCACTTAAAAAGAAAATGGAAATTTATTGGATTCTTCAAAACACCAATACTCTATTACTCATATTAAAAGTATTCTGATTTTTTAAATATAATATTTGATCAAACATGTTATCTTCGTATGTACATTTTCAGTTCTCTATTTGTAAAAATGACTTCTATTAAGTTAAAAAAGCTATTTAATAACACTCATTTACATTTCAACGATATCCCATAACATTTATTTCTTGTATTTTTGAGTGGAGGAGATAACGAGGACTGTATTATGCATATTCTATTGAAGAGAAAACGATAGACAACTGAAATTGTAAGAGGCTATGGGAAATTGTAAGAGGCTATGAAGAGAGAAGAACAAAGTGACAGAAAGCTTTTAGGTGCGTGGGGAAGTACAGTGGTAGCGGGAGCTCCCATCGCCCATTAATTCATTGCGCCACTACACAACTCCCCTCTCCTTTCCTCAGTTCAATCAAATTGAGTGCTTCCACGTGATTTCAGGACTTGTATTTTCGTGTTTAGGATCTAGTCATTGTAAAAGGTCGACAATGACATCGTATTCCGATCAAGTTTTTCTTCACACTATTGGTGGTGAACAAAAGCTTTTTAGCGTTTATCTATCTTCTTTCTCTTTTTCTTTTATGTTCTCATTATTGTCTTTACCAACGACATTCACGGTATAAATTTGATGTGCACTTCTAGCTGTTAAATAGTATGCTTTTATATTAAAAGGCCATGAGCCTTACCTATTTTAGTTTGAAAAAAAAATTGGGCAGTTACATGTTGGTGGTGAATAATGTTCTTGAATTATTATTTTTTTTTCTCAGTGTTTAGTTTTCAACCTCTGGAATGGTGGGAATTGGAATTCTGATTGCTCAGTTTTCATCCTCTGGGATTGCAAATGCTATGAAAAAGAGATTTTTTCAACATGTCCAATAACCCATTTGGGACACATTGTTTGACTTTGTATGGTGGGAATTGGAATTTATAACTCCCATGCCCTGAGTTTTTCTTCTCTCAAGTTTCATCCTCCATGCTACTGGATTGCATTATCATGGCTCAAAATGACAAGATAGCTTCTATACATTTGACCATATATTACTGGGGAGAAGGTCACTCTAAGAAAGAATAAGTGAACAAAAGCTATTGGAATATAATTGATTATATCGAATTCAGGATTATTGGTTCATCCATGCGCAATCTAATACAAGCCACTCACAAACTTCCATCCGATCAAGACACACATAGACATCACTATTGACATATATTTAACAGTGTTAAAAATTAAGTATACGTCAGTATTGGCATGTAGATTTTAAAATTTTTAAAATTGCTTGTAATTCACGATTAAAAAAAAAGAAAAAAGAGAGATTTACTACTCAAATTTGATCATAGTTTATATCTCATTGGCTCAAAATCCACTTTCCTTTTTCGACTTTATTTGAAAATGTACCTTTTTTATTTTGTATAAATGAGCTTTTATTTTGAAAATGCACTTTTTATTTAAAAAGCATTATTTTAAAACTATGCAGTGAAAAAACAATAACGGTTATTTGTGCGACAAGGTTGGAATGGGACGACTAAAATGTTCATCACACGCATTTTCATCATTAAATACCGTTAAAAATTCCTGTGACACGTTATTTATGAAAGCGCAGTTTAACCATTTAAACTGTGACCCGTTATTTATGAACTGCAGATTAACCATTTAAACTTTTAACAGGTAAATTATACTTTATAGTATAATATGTTATTACTTCGCTGTGAGATATTTTTCATTTAAAAATAGAAAAATCTGTTAATTAATCGTTTTTTCACGTTGATTTAAAATCAATGATATTTCCATTCATATTTATACGTTTCTATTTGATGATCGTTATAACTCTTGGTAATGAATATCTACAAATTTCAATGTCAAGGGTGCTCACAACTTGAAAAAAACATCTATATCATGGTTATTAATAGCTATTAATAAGGCAACATTTACCAGGTATATATTTGGAACTTATTAAGTATATTTGGGACGTCCACACTGGAATATATAAGTTGAATGTGCATATAACTGCGACGGCCAATGTTGGAGGCTCTTGGATGTCCATACAAAAGCTGTACTGTTAATAAGATTTGAATATTGAATTGTTCTCTTCTTTTAAGGAGGCATTTAATGAGTGCATTTGGAACGTATTGGGCACTCTAGTAGATGAATTGTTTGGAGAATTTCAGTATCTGAACAGTAGGGCTAGCAACTCTACTTTTCGAATTACTTATATCCATCACTCCAATCCCAAATCCATCTTGTTGGCTTAGTTGTCTATCATAACCGCATAGTACAACGAATACGTGGATGATTATGCAGTTTTCCATTGAATTTTGGAATAACTTCCAATAAAAGTCCTCCTTTTCCATTCTTAGATATATTCTCCTAAATCACCATGTTCGTATTCATTGAAATTTGAAATTACCTATACAGCAACGGTATTGTAAACAATTACCTATACTAAATTCAGAAAACTTGAATATAGGCTCACTCAAATTGTAAATCATGCATGATTGTCTATAGATTTTAAATTCAAAAAACTTTAATGTACTCTCACTCAAATTGTAAATCACGGCCATGCAAATTGGAACACCAAAATCCTAAATATTTATGTTGGACTTTTCAGGAAAAAGCTTTCTCTGATTTGTAGTTACTCCTGCTCTTGCTCTAACTGATGCAATTTCAAAGATTATAATCGATTATGTGTCTGCGCTCGTACTTCCCCACTGGTAGTGGGGTACATGAAAATAGTGATACCGATTATCAATGAATTACTATTGGTACTGTAAGAGACATGGGGGTGTTAGAAATAGTAATTACTCACTACATGCAAGGCTTTTCTGCCTTTTACCAGCGTTAGAGTTTTATTCTATTTTAGACTGCATGCTTTTACTCATGACTGTAAACCATTGTAAACCTATATTTTTGTGTGAATAGCAAGACGGCGTAAGAAGCCCTTTCATTTTTGCGTGTATATTTTGACTCTTTATGCTCTGCACATTCTTTCATGGTATCAGAGCGCTGGGAGAGGAGATCACTGAAAGGAGAAACAGCTGTGTATTAGTGTGTATTGGAGTCTGTTGCCTGCGTGTAAGGAGCCACGTGATGTTGTTGCGAAGGAGAACAACGAAGAAAATCCCTACTTGAAGAGATCGCTACTCACGAAATCGTTGCTCAAGAAATCACTACTTCTATTGAGAGTTGAACCATACATGAGGTGCGAGTCACCATCCAAACGGAAGAAATCCGCATAGAGAAAGGGACCCCGTGTGAAAACGAGCTGAAGAGAAGTCGCCCATATGGAAGAGAAGCCAGCCGCGGGAGTGAGGCGCGAACACTGAAGACGTTCGC
>ML779250.1:941138-966280 GCA_009831015.1 Picea engelmannii | reverse complement strand
TATTCTATTTTAGACTGCATGCTTTTACTCATGACTGTAAACCATTGTAAACCTATATTTTTGTGTGAATAGCAAGACGGCGTAAGAAGCCCTTTCATTTTTGCGTGTATATTTTGACTCTTTATGCTCTGCACATTCTTTCAGGGGGCCTTTCAGGGTGGTCCATAAAAGGTGAGATTCGATCTCCATCGCTTCTGAAAGCGACAAAATGGTTTCGTCATAAATAATGCATTTTATGTCATTCTCTATGACCAAATTGTCAATCCTAAAGTATATAAATTCAAAGGCTTGTAAATGACAATCCCTGCCTAACTTTCGGGCACGTAAACATGGTGAATCTGGTTGAAAGATGACGTGGATATCATCTGATTGTATGGCTGGCGGGGTAATAACGAACAATTGTTAATGGGTAATAACAAATAATTGTTAAACACGTCTGCCATCGCACCGTTTCAGAGTATTAACAAGTCACTGTATGACTCTCAATAATATTCTAGATTCGATATATTTGGAGGTACACAATGGAATATATATGGTTGAATGTGTACATATAATGACATAGGCATATGCTTTACATATATATATCATAATGATATTATTTATTTTAATCTATAATTATTAATAAAATAATTATGATTTTAAAATTATTTTCTTACAAAATTTAATTATTTAAAAAGTAAAATTTTTAATATATAATTATTTCTCTGCAGTTTTGAATTAGAATGGGTTGTTTGTTCGTAAATTAGTTTTGTCTTTTTCAATGGAACACTTAAAACTCCAAAATCCAAATAGAGTAAGAGTCATTAGAAAAAAGGACTAAAGAAAGAGACAAACTCCAAAAAGAGCTAAAGGCAATGTTTGATAAAAAAATTAGACTCTTTAAAGATACCATTCAAACTCACATAGAGGATCGGTTCTTAGGGGTCAAGTGTGAATTGCAGACATTGAAGGATAGGATTCAAGAAATGGAAAAACATAAACAATCAATCCAAGAAGGAGAGACTAAAGAAAATCACACCTTGAGAGATAGGATTAAAGAGCTAGAAGAAAAACTAACCAACAATTTTCAGTAATAGTAAAAGAAGAATTAAATAATAAATCACAAATTGATACTACTTACCTCATAGAAGCAAATGAGGATAGGAAAAATAATTGATCATAAATATAGGTTGATTCATGTCAAAGTAAGTTGGAATGACAAAAAATATAGCATACTTAGTAAATCTTCGAGCTTAAAGGGTGAGGAATATTTATAAAAGAAGACCTCATTCTCGAAGAACAATCTAAATTAAGGAAGGAAATTCAAAAGGTAAAAGAAGCCAAGAAAGAAGGAAAATGGGCGATAATTAGAAATTGGAAAGCTATTGTTACGGATAGATACGAGAAGGATAATAATAAATAGGACTTTGGGACACTTGAGATCCGTTTTTGGAACTATCGTGGATTTCCATGGCGCAAAGGTCCTATGATAAGTTGGATCTCGAGTGATATAGATATTATTTGTCTAGTTGAAACTTGGGGGCATGCGGAGTCTAAGGTCCCTAACATAGAAGGATTTGTCTTGTAGTCGGTATGGAACAAAAATCCCCACCGTAGAGGGATATGAGGCATACCTTGTTATATTAGAAATAATATTTCTCCTCACATTCAACTTCATAAGATCGAACCCCTAAATCAATACATTTGGATGGAAATTTTAGACACCAATGCTAAGATGTATATAGAAATTTTATATTTTGCACCTACTAATTCTACTTTTTATAAGAAAAAAAATCTAGATAGCAATTGTCCCTATAATAATTTAGAACAAGATATTTATAATTTGAAAAATGAAGGTAATATCCTCCTACTAAGAGAGTTTAATGCTACGATTGCAACTAAACAAGCTACTCTTTTAAGCATGATTCCAATCATAATCCTTTATGGCTAGACGATGACCTTGTTTTATCTAATAACTACAAAAGAAGCTCTGAAGATCTAATTGAGAACTTTTTTGGTACTGATTTTGCGAAGCTATGCAGCTCTCAAGACCTAATAATTTACAATGGAGTAATGAAGTTGCCAAAATCCAACCATATGAATTGTATTCATGGGCTAGGTAGTAGTGTCATAGATTATGTGATATATGATATCCTCATTTCCAACCAAATAACAACATTTAACCCTTTAAATGAACATGCACCTGTCTCGGATCATAAACCTTTAACCCTAACTCTAAAATTTTCTATGAAGAGGAACATCGTTGAAGATAATTCTGATAATCAAAGACAATTGCACTTTGACAAAAGTAAAGTTGATATTTTCTTAAAGGATTTAAATAGTAAATCACATATCCTAACTTATAAGGAAAACATTGAAGAACTCTATGATAATTTTACAACTATCCTTTCCACTTCTATTAACAAGTTCTCTTTTGAGGTGTCATGTAAAAAGAATAATAGAACGACCAACTATTGCTATGACAAAGAATGTAAAATTTCTATGAAATCCATTAGGGATTCTTCTAACGAGTCTTTAAGACTTGATAAGTTCAATACATACAAATATCTAATTAAAAGGAAAAAAAGGTACTATATCAATAAAAGGAAAGAGAATTTTTCACAACTATCTAAGCTAGATCCTAAGAAGTTATGGAGCCAAATTCTAAACCGCAATACTAAAGAAAATAATATGATTCCCTTAAGGGACTCGAATTCCTACCTTAAAAGTCTTTACGAGTTCCCTAATGCCATGGACACCATTTCTATTATCCCTATAGAGGATGCAGTTTTTTATTTAGATGATATACAGTTTGGGGTTAAGAAGCTTGCAAATGGGAAAGCTAAGGACATTGAAGGATACCAAGCTGAAATTTTTAAAATCGGAGGGCCTATCCTTATCCCTCACATACAAAAGCTCTTAAATTTAGCAACCAAGCAGGGCTTCCCTAAACCGTGGACACAAAGCCTCATTGTTCCTATTTTTAAAAATGGGGTTACAAAGATTCCCTCTAATTATAGTACTATTATGATTAGCCCGATTTTAGCCAAGCTTTATGGAATTATTTTGGAAAAGAAGATTAGCCTTGGCTAGAAAGTCACGGTAAAAGAGCTAAAGTCCAGGACAAGTTTAGGAGATATCATTCAACTGTGGACCATCTTGTTACCTTTAAGATCATTTTAGAGGAGTTCCGCAATACTAAAACCAATCTTCTTCTTTTTTTTGTTGACTTTAGAAAAGATTTTGACATGGTTGCTAGGAAAAACCTTTGGAATAGGTTGGAAGAGATCAAAGTGCCTCTTGAGTTGAGGGACGGTGCAATAAGGATGTATGAGAATGTTATTTCTAAGCTTAAAAACATTGAGGTCTGGTCGAAAGGTATTAACTGCAATATTGGAGTCAAACAAGGTTGTCCTTTGTCCCCTACCATTTTTGGCATATACATTGACAAGTTAGAAGATTGTATGGAAAAAGCAAGTTGTGTCAACCCTACTCTCACAAGTATAGTCATCAATATTCTTATTTATGTTGATGATATCATTCTTATGGAAATGAGTCTCCATGATCTTGAAAAGAAACTAAGAGTCCTCAAGGATTTTGCCTCCAATATGGGTATCACTATTAATATTGATAAGACTAAGTTCATGATTATTAAATCCAATAAAATGACTTATGCTAGCTTAGTATATGAAAACAAAAACTTGGAGGAAGTGACTTCATAAAAATATCTTGGAATTGGTATTCACCACAAGGTCAACTGGAATTATAGCATTGAGATAAGTATTATTGGGGGATGGAAAGCTTATGACGGGCTTGAAAACAATTGTAAATCGATCGACCTTTGGATTTGGGATAAGAAGAAACTTCTCTTTTAGACTCTTGTTACACCTATTATTCTTGATGGATGTGAAGTCTGGGGCTGTAGTATCTCTCATGAATCTTGGAGAAAGATAGAGAAAATACAAATAATTTTATAACCTATAATCTTAAGATCATTTTAGAGGAGTTCCGCAATACTAAAACCAATCTTCTTCTTTTTTTTGTTGACTTTAGAAAAGATTTTGACATGGTTGCTAGGAAAAACCTTTGGAATAGGTTGAAAGAGATAAAAGTGCCTCTTGAGTTGAGGGACGGTGCAATAAGGATGTATGAGAATGTTATTTCTAAGCTTAAAAACATTGAGGGCTGGTCGAAAGGTATTAACTGCAATATTGGAGTCAAACAAGGTTGTCCTTTGTCCCCTACCATTTTTGGCATATACATTGACAAGTTAGAAGATTGTATGGAAAAAGCAAGTTGTGTCGACCCTACTCTCACAAGTATAGTCATCAATATTCTTATTTATGTTGATGATATCATTCTTATGGAAATGAGTCTCCATGATCTTGAAAAGAAACTAAGAATCCTCAAGGATTTTGCCTCCAATATGGGTATCACTATTAATATTGATAAGACTAAGTTCATGATTATTACATCCAATAAAATGACTTATGCTAGCTTAGTATATGAAAACAAAAACTTGGAGGAAGTGACTTCATAAAAATATCTTGGAATTGGTATTCACCACAAGGTCAACTGGAATGATAGCATTGAGATAAGGATTATTGGGGGATGGAAAGCTTATGACGGGCTTGAAAACAATTGTAATTCAATCGACCTTTGGATTTGGGATAAGAAGAAACTTCTCTTTTAGACTCTCGTTACACCTATTATTCTTGATGGATGTGAAGTCTGGGGCTGTAGTATCTCTCGTGAATCTTGGAGAAAGATAGAGAAAATACAAATAATTTTATAACCTATAATCTCAAAATTAAAGGAAATATGCCCTATCCCATCCTCTTCTTAGAAAAAAGCCTCTCCCCCATTGAGATAACGACTATGACTAGATATCTAATGTATAAGAACAAATTAAACAACATGGATGACCATAGGCTTCCTAAAATTTATTCAAAATCGAGTCGTAACCACCATAGACTCAAGTGAGGATAGCATAAAGATGCCTGGTCTTGGCTAAACTGTTGGGGAATCATGGAAGACACCATTTTGCAGAATAAAGATACTATTAAAATATCATCAAATCAAAATTTAAGGAGAAAATGTGGTGTGATAAAGAGTTAGAGGAAAAACGAAAGTTAAGGTATTATAAGGATGTAATCAACCCTAATCTATAAGGTCAAAATTTTCTATCTATTTTGACGAGTGTAAAGAAAAAAATAAGCATTTCTAAGATAAGAACAAATTCTCCCGAACTCCATAGTGAAACTAGGCATTGGTCAGTTCCTAAAACGTCATGGGATGAAAGAGTGTATCACCTTTGTGACAATAAGAAGGTTGAAGATTAAAAACACTTTCTCTTCCATTGTGTAACCTATACCCAGATTAGATCTCATTTTCAAAATATTTGTCACACTACCAACCTTCCTAACCTCTTAACTCAACAAAACTATGGTGATCTTGGAAAGCTTCTCTTAATGTTTTTTTAGCATGAAAACAAAATTCTAAAGAATCACAAATAATCAGTTACCCTCTTAAGGTATGATACATCAATTCGGTCTTAGTGGACATTAATAATCATCATCATCATTATTAACAAAATAAATATAATTTTAAAATTAATTTTTTTAATAAAATTTGATTATTGAAAGATAATTGTTTTTAACAATATTTAATTGTTAAAAGATAATAATTTATGATGAAGAATATCAAATTCCATAATATAAAAAATCAATTTAACAAAATGAAAAATAAATTTCAATATTTTTTATGCATGTGTATTTTAGTTTAGACGTGTATGTTTCCTTATAAACATTTAATTAAATATAAAGTGTACCTTTATATTTGAGCATTTTTTATTTTCCATTGTTGGGATTATCTCATTAGTATTAGAACCTAACATATCAATTGTGATCCATGTTTAATGACGAGAGTTTTTACTCATTTTTCTTTTGGTCTAAAAATTTGGTTTTACATTCAATTCGAAATAAATCTTTGAAACGAGTCAAACCTAACGTTCTATGACTAAACTTTCGCATAGATAAGGTTCCATTGTGTAAATGATGTTGCATTTGTGCACACAAATAATTAATTAACACCCGTACTACCTTTTCTTATACGCTAAAGAAATGTATGTTAGGATATAAATCGTCATTTCACAAAATATTTTGATTAGTGAGAAGGTAGTTGATATCCTCGTTAGACCAATGTTCAAATCCTGTAATTTTTTTTTAGCTACCTAGCAAAAGCTTTCTGGTTGGTTATTGTAGTGGTGTTCAATCTCAACTTTTCAATAGGATCGAGGGTTAGATCCGTGGTCTAAATAAAAAGGAAAGGAATTATTTTTATAAATAATACCCGAAGCTTATCTCCTTTAACATATGACGAGGTCTTGCGACCTAGTGCTAACCAATTTGGCACTAACTTGTGATTAGCCTCCCTCTCAAATCCACGACTATGTCTTAATCAAACGATGGGACAAAAGATCCTCACTGTTTCTCCACTCCAACAAAGCGGTTTATTAACGATTCAATGGAATGTGAAATAACCTTAGAGTGACACGTAACTCGACCAATCAACGCTCCAGATTAATTCACAAATCGCCTCACAATTAACGTTCTCGCAATTGCAAAACGTGAAAAGGTTTACCATCATATATCTCCTCCTTCTTGAGAACCAATAATGTGGGCTTGATCTCCATGTTTAATTGGCAATATAATAGAGCTCGTTGAGATGTATATGATCAACGATAGATAATTGTCGATCAAACCTTGTCTGCAACAAATATATACAACCAACATGATTGGAGAGTATTCCTAGTTATCTAGTCTCTACACAAAATCACATAAACAACAATTTGTTCTCTCAATTTGGTTATAAGAAGCCACAAGATAGAAACTATGGAGATCAAACTCAATAATTATTCAACTCTTAATATTTAGAACTCGAGACCATAACTGTCTCAGGATTCCACAATTTTATAATTTCACACATGTAGGAAAATCCTCACTCTCTCCAACAACTAATTCAGAACAGTCACACAACTAATATAGCTCAATGAGCTCTCGTATGGATATAACAACCATCTCCCAATCAAATATCAACAAATCCCCAAATAATTCGCTATGTTCTAAAAATCGGGAATGGAACAGACCTATCACAACCAAGTTTGATCTAGATGCCTTCTAGAGACTCCTCGAACTAATTATTACAATAAAAATGAAAATTAAGGGAACCAACCCGCATTAGTAAATGGTTTGACGCGCTTAGGGTTAGAATGAAGAATTTCACTTCATGCTCCTACATCAGACTCTCGTGAAACAAAAAATGTTCATGGACTCCTTTCCATGGGGTCTTCAATCCTTTTTCCATGCTTTTGGATATTTGCAATGCTCATCCAAGTTTCATATTCCATAGGAAGATCTTTCCACTTGACTAAGTACTCATACTAATCCTTCTTCCTAGTCTTCTTGGAAATATTTTGATCAAGAATTATTTCCATTTGCAACTTCTTGGCTGTAGGTAGTTGCTTCATCCACTAAACATATGATCCAGATTTTTTGAGAAGAATGAAATGAATACAGATTATTAACAGGTGTTTAACAAAAAATAACTGAGATACAGTAAAATTGGTTTTCTATTCAACAAGGAAATAAACAGAAATTGTAAAATGCAGTGGAAACAAACTTGTTGGAGTGGTGGCGGCTTATCACTTAGAAGATATGTGACGACTCTGCTCATTCAGAAGAAGATGATTACAATGAGGCTTTTTACAATAAACGAGAATTTCAAAAACCTTAGACATCCAAAAACCTAATCCTCGGAGATGAAGTGCCAAAAGTCATGTGGGTCTCGTCTAGGTAAGTTAGTACATCAACTTCCCGGGGTCGTAACTTTTGCATACGATCTCCATTTTAGGCGTATGATAGCCCGTTGGAAAGGTATTGTCGAGGAGATTCATTTTGGGGGCTCAATCATTCCTTTGGCTATCATTGTGAAGCTTGATCCCAAAAAACTTTCATTTAGGCCCACAAAATGGCCCCGGACGTTAAAACTGCTAAAATTGTCAGAAAAATGTTTTGAGCCAGTTGGAAAAGGTGGGTGGCCACCAATATCCACCTGGATAAATCCTCCCTCCTTAGGAAGAAATGGTCTCCATTGCATTGAGTTCCCCCATCAGATGAGGAAATTTCTATTGAATTTGGCTCCAGATGAGCCACTTTGCTTGGTGTAGGAGCTGCCTTGCTTTAACGACTCGATAAAGCCAGATACTTTGTTGTTGATTGCCCTTGATCTGTGTGTCCACAATCTGATCGTTGGATGCATGTTGTATGCATTCAGGATTGATCTATGTTGGTGTTCGTTGTTCTACTACATCTGAGGTGTCCAATAATGGTGGGAAATAATGGCGAAGGAGATCCACGTTCAACACTGGGTGTAGGCCAGGGAAAGGAGGATTGTTGAGCTCAAAATAATTATCCCCCACGGCCTTGTTGATGGTGTAGGACCCATAATAGAGTGGGAGAAGCTTCCGATGGGGTCCTGTAAGGCGTTCTTTCTGCAAGTACAAACAAACTTTGTCGCCCACCTAAAGCTTATGTGGTACCTGATGTTGATCATGGCGCTGCTTGTATTTGTCATTGGACTTTTGTAGGATATCTTGAACCTGTTGATGGATGTGCTAGATCTACTCAATGAACCGGGTGGCTTTGTCAGCTTCAGTTGGAGTAGGAGACGAGTCAGTCGAGGTGACCGCAAGGGGAAGTGCAACATCTATGGGACCCAATGGATGGAATCCCAACCCCACCTGAAAGGGGCTGTAGCCAGTTCAGATATGTAGGGATCGGTTGAAGCTATGCTGGAAATAAGGAAGGCTCTCATCCCATGTGCAAGGTTTCCTTGAAGTATACATGCAAAGGATATACACAATCATTCGATTTACGACCTCGGTTTGGCCATCTGTCTGGGGGTGGAAGGTCATGGATTTAGTGAGCTTGGTGTCCAGTAGTGACCAGAGGCTCAACTAGAATGTGTTGAGGAATCAACTGTCCCGATATGAGACAATGGTTTGTGGGATTCCAAAATGTACCCAGACTCATTCAAAAAAGAGCTTGACAGTGGCCTTTGCTGTGATGTTTTTCTTGCAGGCAACCAAAATCTCCATCTTAGAAAAGCGATCAACAACCACAAAAACACAGTCATTTCCCTGCTTGGTGGATGGGAGGCCCGACATATATTCCATTGAGATGGATTCCCATGGATTTTCAGGAGTAGGAAGAGGGGTGTACAAGCATTGTTTCTTAGTGGTTGGTTTGGTAATACCGCGGGAAGTGCAGGGCCTGATATGCTTGTTGATCTCCTGTCGAAGTTTCGGCCAGTAGAAATGTTTTTGCAGCATCACCATTGTCTTTTCGACACCGAAGTGTCCTTCCAAATGATATTCTCTCGCTCGGTTGATGGAACATAGATATGGCCCAGACGACACAACAACCCATCCTAAAGATGGAAATTATTGACAACTGTGTTTTCACCGAACATTTTGTAGGTGGTGGTGAAGTCTGGGTCTCTCTCATGGAGTTGGGGCCATCCAAAGGTCTCATGGCCGTAGGAATCTAGCACCGCGGTGAGTGTCGTGACTGGCAATCTACTGAGGCAATCAGCGACACGATTGGTTCTTCCTGTTTTATAATTGATGTTAAGGTGGAATTGTTGCAAGTATGTGGACCACTTTTGATGGCGATCATTCTTCCATTTTTCTTATGTCTGCATGAACTACAGTGGCTTCTGATCAGTGTGAATGATTGTCTCCTTCCCAAGATTGTAATGTCTCCACTGGCGGTAGACTTGCACAATGGGGTACATTTCTTTGTTGTAAGTAGGGTATTTGCGGACAACATCTGATAGTTTCTCACTACGATATGCCACGGGGTCGTCGTGCTGAGTGAGAACGATTCCCATCGCATAGTCTAAAGCATCTCTCTTGATATCAAAGGGTTGTTGCAGGTCTGGTAGTGAAAGGCTAAGCACAAACATTGCTTCAAATCGTCGAACACTTGTTGTTGGGACCGACCCCATGCAAATTTCTCCTTACCACCACCCCTGGTTATTTGGCTGAGGGCCCATGCAGTATGGGAGATTCCCAACACGAACCTGCGGTAGAAATTGGCAAGGCCCAAGAAGCTCTGAAGCTCAGTTAGTGTGGTTGGGGCTGGACAGTCATAGATGACTTGGATCTTGGTTGGATCCACATTTATGCCATGCTGATCAATTATTTAGCCTAGGTAATGGACCCTGTCCATGCCGAAGGAGAATTTTTCCAGATTGGCATATAGCTTGTTCTCCCACAGGGTCTGCAAAACCTATTGAATATGTTGCAAGCGTTCGACCCATGTCTAGCTGTAAATGAGAATGTCATCCATACACACCACTACAAAAGTATTGGTGAATGGTTGCAGGATATCGTCCATCATCCTCATGAAAGTGGCTGGAGAATTTGTCAAACCAAAGGGCATGACCAACCATTCAAAAAGGCCTTCCTTTGACTTGAAGGGGGTTTTCCATACATATGTTTGTTCTATCGGGACCTGGTGGTAGCCAGACTTCAGATCAATCTTACTGAAGTATTTGACCCATGTGAGTTGATCAAGGAGGTCGTTAATTTGGGGATTCAGGTACCAGTTTCTGATTGTGATTTTATTCAGAGCTCGATAATCAATGCAGTGTCGCCAGGTTCCATCTTTCTTCTGTACCAGCACGATTGGGCTCCCGCAAGGTGATGATATGGGAGGGATGTTCCCCTTGTGGAGAAGTTCTTGGATCTCTCTCTTAATCTCCTCATTCTATAACAGAGAGTGGCGATAGACTGTCCCATCGGGAAGTGGTGTGCTGGGGATCAGATCGATGGGGTGCTCGACCTAGCAGTGCAGAGGTACCCCGGTATGTGAGGAGAAGATATCTGAGTATTCTTCCATGACCTTATCTACTTTCTTTTGTTGTGTGGAGAGGTCGGTCGCAGAGACCCTAGATGTCGTTGTGATCTTTCGCTTATTCTGAGAGAGAATCAGGAGGAAGACAAACTTCCCCGTATGAGAGATGAAATTCCTTCATTACTTAGCAGAGATCAAGGAAATCGCACTAGGTGGGACTGCCTCGGGTGTCTTGTACAATTTCCTGTTCAAGGTAATAATAACACTACAAGGCCTAGACTCATATACAACATGATGTTTCCATAAATAAGGTTGGCCCAAAATAACATCACAAACTTCGAGAGGAGAAACATCACACAATACCTCGTCTTTGAAGAGCTTGATGTCATACGACAGTCGACACTGTTGGCTGACGTGGAGATCGCTTCCTTGGAGGAGCCATACAATGGTGTAGGGTTGTGGGTGCAGCATTGTTGGCAAGGCCAGCCACTTGACGACCTCTTTTGAGGTGAGTTTCTTCTGGCTACCACTATCAATGACGAAGTGTAGCGGGGTGCCTTTTACCCACATCTATGAATGGAAGAGGCGTTCTCCTTCTTCTGGCTCATCTGGTTCACCAAGCTGGAGCTTGGTGGTAGCAACGGTGGCATTGGGTTCCGTGTCAATGATCCATCTTCCCCTTTCTGGTTCTGGCTCAGAGTCTGAACCTGCATCTGATTCATAGGCTTTCACTTCTACCACAAGCAACTTCTTTGAGCGACAGTCAACAACGTTATGCCAAGGGCTCTTATGGAAGTCGCACCACTTCCTAGTATCTTTCTTTGTCTTTCCGGTGTCCTTCTTTGATTGTAGCTTGGACTGGTTTTCCTGATACTGTCCATATTTTCTCTGTGCTTTTCTTTGTGGGTTGGGGCCACCCTTTCTTGGATTTTGTTGTAAGGGGTTCCCAGGCCCAAATTGTTGCATCTTTTGTTTGATTCTCTGCTCGATTTTGACTACTTATTGGTAGGTTGCGCCAAAGGATGAGATATCTATAAATTCCATTTCGGTATGGATGTATCTATGCAGAGCGCCATGATACTTCAGCACCAGATGTCGCTCCTAATCATTGATACCCAGCTTGGTACGCAAGATATCAAAGATATTTGTGAAATCTAGCACTGCTTGGTCTCTTCTTGCCGCAGCGTGGTCCATTTAGTATATAAGTCATCATAACTTCATAAAGGGTAGTATTGTTTCTTAATAGCATCCCTAAAGGATTCCCAGGTCATCATGACTGTAAATAATGATGGTTCCTCTATTTCCTTTTTCTCAGAGAACGTTTCCCACCAATCTTTGACATGGGGAATGACTTTGAGGAGCGAAAAAGTAATCTTTTCTCTATTCAAAAAGTTATGGACAGAAAAATACCCTTACAATAGATTCAACCACTTCTCTACAACATCTGCGTCTATCTGACCTTCAAATATAGGAATATCAAAGTTTATTTGTACCTTTAAGGGGGCGGTGCCTCTGCTCGAAGAAGATTTGACACCTGTTGGTAGCTGCCAAAGGATTTGCATGAAACTATCCATCATCTCTTTCCTTTGTTGTGTGAGGGATTCCTCAATCAAAATTTTGAAAGGATCTCATGTCCCATCATATTTATTTTCTCCTGGCATGAGAGGTCTCTTGGTCATGCAAGAGATTTTTTCCTCAAGAGAAACAACCTTGAGACCCAACTCTTTGTACTTCGACCTCGTTGGGGACATTCATTAAGATGACAAGGAGTAGACCACTCTAATACCACTGATCTAGATTTTATGAGAAGAACGAAATGACTACAGAGTATTAACAGGTTCTTAACACAAAATAACAGAGATATAGTAAAATTGGTTTTCTATTCAATAAGGAAATAAACTAAAATTGTAAAATGCAGCGGAAACAAGCTTGTTGGAATGGTGGCGGCTTATCTCTGAGAAGAGATGTGATGACTGCGCTCATTTGGAAGAAGATTATTACAATGAGGATCTGAAGGCCTTTTTACAATAAAAGGGAATGCAAAAAACCCTATACATCCAAAAACCTAACCCTAGGAGATGAAGTGCCAAAAGTCATGTGGGCCCTGTTTGGGTAAGTTAGTACGTCAACTTCCCTGGGTCGTAACTTTTGCTTACGATCTCTATTTTAGGCATATGATAGCCAGTTGGAAAATATTGCTGAGGAGATTCATTTTGGGGGATCAATCATGCCTTTGGCTATCATTGAGAGGCTCGATCCCAAAAAACCTTCATTTAGGCCCTCAAAATGGCCTCGGACGTTAAAACTACTAAAAATAGTAAATTTCCAAAATTCCCAGAAAACTGTTTTGAGCCAGTTGGAAAAGGTGGGTGGCCATCGATATGCACCTGGATCAACATATCCTATGTCATCTCCATATTCTCCTTCAGATTCTATGTAAGGGTACAAGTCATCAACATTAAATATTGGAGATATTCCAATATCTTAAGGTAACTCCATTTCATAAGCATTGGTTGAAAATTTCCTTAGGAGTTTATAGGGTTCTATTTTCTTCAACTTCAGCATGTTATACTCTCCCCTTGGAAATATATATTTTCTTATATGTGCCAACACTTGGTATCTAACTTCAAATCTAACCTCTCTTCTTTTCTGATCTTCCCTCTGCTCATACCTCTAAATGTTTCATTGTAGTTTCCCCTTTACTTGTTCATGTAACCTCTACATGTCTCCAACAAAATCTTCTACATTTTCACTCCTCAATTTTGCTTTGCCCAAATTTTGGAGTTTAGAAACACCCCTTGGATTCATTTAATACACTATTTGGAATGGAATCTTGCATGTACTCATGTTAGGTGAGTCATTTAAAAAAAAATCATCTTGTGGTAAAACTTGATCCCATTGATTTTTGTGTTCATAAACTAAACTCCTTAGCAAGTTATGTAAACTTGTATTTACCACTTCAGTCTTCTGATTAGTCTGAGGTTGATGGGTGGAACTAAATGATAAGTTTGTTCCAATATTTTTGATCCAGGTGGATATCGGTGTCCACGCACATTTTCTGACTGGCTCAAAATAGTTTTCTGGCAATTTTGGCAATTTACTATTTTTAGCAATTTTTAACTTTCGGGGCCATTTTGAGGGCCCAAATGAAGGTTTTCTAAGATAGAAGTTCTCAATGATATTCGAAGGCATGATTGAGCCTCCAAAATGAATCTCCTCGACAATACCTTTCCAACATGCTATCACACACCTAAAACGGAGATCGTATGCAAAAGTTACGACCCTGGAAAGTTGATGCACTCACTTACCCAAACGGGGCCCACATGACTTTTGGCGCTTCGTCTCCTAGGGTTAGGTTTTTTGATGTCTAGGGTTTTGGGCATTCCTGTTTATTGTAAAAAGGCCTTCATAGCCTCATTTTAACCATCTTCTTGCGAATGTGAGTAGCCGTCACATCTCTTCTCAGAGATAAGCTGCCACCATTCTAACGAGTCTTTCACTTTGTATTTTTACAGTCTCTGTACATTTATTTCATTAATAGAAATCGTGTATTACTTTATATCTGTGTTTATGTTTGCATATCTAATACATTTATGTTATATTATTGAATATCTTTGATATCTCTGTGCATTTCTTTATTAGATCTCCGATCTCATCTCGTGTCGAAAATAATTTGGATCAGTGGTATCAGAGCAGGCTGCTCTTGATCGTTTTCTCCGTGCATGTCCCCGACGAGGTCCGAGTATAGAAATTTGGGTATCAAGCTTGTCTCTCTTGAATAAAATAGCTCTCGCACACCCAATAAACCCTCAATGGCGGAAGAAAAGAAAAACGACGGAGCAGACGATCCTATCAATCTGTTGCTTGAGAAAGCTCTCACGCGACAAAGGGACGAAATGATGGAGAATTTTTCCGACATCCTTCAATGTCTGCTGATAAAAGCAGGTGAATCTTCATCAAGAGGCCACTTTTTAGGATCCTTGCCTTTCAAGGTACAAGTTAATTTTGATATTCCTGTATTTGAAGGACAGATAGATGAAGAAGCCCTAGAAAAATGGTTAACTCTGCTAGAAGGTTATTTCTCTGTTCACAATTTTTCCAACAAAGAAAAGATCACATTCGCACTCCTTAAAGCTCTCCCTCATGTCAAACATTGGTGGGAAACTTATTGGGAGCAAAGTTCCACAGAGGAGTCTGGAATATACGAGGTCGATCCCACTTGGGATTTTTTTGTGGATCCGGTAAAGGAATAGTATTACCCTGTTGGAAATTATGAGGACCAGTACATGAGATGGACCACACTATGGCAAGAGAGGGGCCAATCAGTTCCAGAGTTCACCAATACCTTCCATACCTTGCGCATGAAGATGGGTATCAAATACTCCGAGTGACATTTGGTTTTCAAATATTGTGGGGCTCTACACAGATACATCTAGACTGAAATGGATTTTCTGAACATCTCATCACTCGGTGTTTCTTATCAATGTGTTGTTAAAATCGAGAAGAAATTTAAGCACCAGAACAAATGGGAGTTCGGGTCTACAAATCCGCAACAACCGAAGTATGACAAAGACGGCCCTAACAAACAGTCTCCCAAAAACCAGTCAAAGACACAGGAAAAGAAGGGTCACAGGAAGACAAAGAAGGATACCAGAAAATGGTGCGAGTTCCACAAAATCCCCTAGCACAACACTTATGAATGTCGTTCAAGACAGTCATTGGTGGCTGAGGTCAAAGACAAAGAGCCGAACCCTAATTCAGAATCTGATTCTGAAAATAATGGTAAAGGATAGATCATTGACATGGACCCCACTGCTATTGTCGCGATCGCAGCAATTCAACCAGAAGAACCAACAGATCCTGAAGAGGGGGAGCACCTTTTCCATTCACAAATGTGGGTGAAGGGGACCCCGCTACATTTTATTGTTGATAGAGGAAGCTAGAAGAACCTCATCTCAGTAGAGGTCGTCAAACAGTTGGGATTGTCGACAACACCACACCCGCAACCATACAACATCGGGTGGCTTCACCAAGGACGAGATCTCCCTGTCAGCCAACAATGTCGATTGTCATATGGCATCCAACCCTTAAAGGATGAGGTATTATGTGATGTTTCCCGTCTGTGATGTTCTCTTAGGCCAACCATATATGTGGAAGCGCCATGTTGTTTATGAGTCTCGACCCCGCAGTGTCATTGTTTCTCTGGGGGGTCATCTCTTTAGAATACCAGAGGTAGTTCCAACTACTGTTCCACCTAAAAAGTGCCACAAGGTAGTATCTCATACTGCAAAATTTAGCTTCTTCACAATTTGTTCAAAAGGAGAACAGAAGGACACTGCAACCACTACGGCCTCGCCCCAAGCACCTTCTATCAAACAGAAGCAAGTCGACAAGGTTGCAGCAAAGTGAAAATATTCCTTCTACACATCGTCCTCTCATGTAGCCAAACTTTTTGAACGGCCTCAACCTCAACAGGTTCGTGACAAACTTCCACAAACTGAGCAACATGGCGTCTCCAACAAGGCAAGTAGCTCACCAAGATGCAGATTCCATAAATGTTTTTTCCTCTCCCACGGGAACTCAACGCAATGGATACCATTTATTACTAAGGAGGTAGGATTGATCCAGGTGGATATTGGTGGCCACCCACCTTTTCTGGCTGGCTCAAAACAATTTTCTGACAATTTTGGCAATTTACTACTTTTAGAAGTTTTTAACTTCCGGGGCCATTTTGAGGGCCCAAATGAAGGTTTTTATAGATAAAGTTTTTAAATTATATCTTAAGGAATGATTGAGCACCCAAAATGAATCTCCTTGACAATACCTTTCCAACGGGCTATCACACGCCTAAAACGGAGATCGTATGCAAAAGTTACGACCCCGGGAAGTTGATGCACTTACTTACCCAAATGGGGCCCACATGACTTTTGGCGCTTCATCTCCTAGGGTTAGTTTTTGGATGTCTAGGGTTTTTGGCATTCCCGTTTATTGTAAAAAGGCCTTCAGAGCCTCATTTTAACCATCTTCTTGTGAATGTGAGTAGCTGTCACATCTCTTCTCAGAGATAAGTTGCCACCATTCTAGCGAGTCTTTCACTCTGTATTTTTACAGTCTCTGTACAATTCTTTCATTAATAAAAATCATGTATTATCGTATATTTGTGTTTATGGTTGCACATCTGATACATTTATGTTATATTATTGAATATCTGTGATACCTCTGTGCATTTCTTTATTATATCTCTGATCTCATTTCGTGCCAAAAATAATCCGGATCAATTTTTCCACAAGGTTCTCCATAAATGTCCAACAAACTTAGTGTATGTATCTGAAACTATACTCCTCACCAATCCATGAAATATCACAATATCCTTAAAGAACAAGTTTTTTATGTCTGTGGCATCACTAGTTATATAAAAATACATAAAGTGTTCCATCTTTGAAAATATAGAAACAACTACAAATATTGAATCATTTCCTTTCAGTGTTCTTGGAAAACATAAAACAAAATCCATGCTTATGGAATCCCATGGCCTGTCTGGTATAGGAAATAACTGATACAAACCTGCATTTTGTTGTTTTCCCTTGGAATACTATCAAAATATGCACTTGTCAACAAATATCTTCACATCAGACCTCATACTTGGCCATAAATAAGAAGATCTTAATTGGGCAAACGTCTTGTCAATGCCAAAATTTTCAACTAATCCTCCATTATGTTTTTCTTTCAACAGTTTGTCCCTCATTGAACACTTTGGAATATACAATTGACAACCTTTGAACAAAAATCCATCATGTATCATGTACTCCATCCAAGGATTGTTATCTCCCATCACTGGATTTCCACATGCTTCATAGGATGGTTTAAAGTCTAGATCTTCTTTGTACGTCTCTTTGAGATGCTCAAATCTCGACGTACTTACCTAAAATTCCTGCAAAATTAAACATCTCATGCTCAAAGCATTTGCAACCTTGTTAGCATTCCCTCTAATATTTTTAATAGCAAAAGTAAAATTCTGCATGAATTCTACCCATTTGGCATGTTTTTTATTCAATTTCTCCTACTTGGTTATGAATTGCAAAGCATGGTTGTCAGAATATAAGATGAATTCTCTAGGCATAAGGTAATGCCTTCACTTCTTTAGGGCCTTTATTACTGCATAAAACTATTTTTCATAAGTTGAATATTTCTTCTTTGAATCATTCAACTGCTCACTAAAATAGGAAACAAGTTTATCTTCTTGACTTAGGACAACACCAATTGCCACCCCGCTTGCATCACATCTATTTTGAAAATATGGTAAAATTAAAACGGGTTGCTCTATAATCTTCTCCTTTAACAATATGAATCCCTTTTCAACTTCTCTTGTCCAATTAAAATACTGATGTTCCTTCCTTATAGTGTCTACTATATGAGCACAAATACTACTGAAATTCCTGATAATTGTTTTCTAAAAACTTGCTAACTTGTGAAATCTTCTTAACTCATAAACATATTTTGGAGAACACCATTCTTTTATATCTCTCACTTATTCTGTATCCATATCAAACCCCTCTTGAGAAATAGAAAATACCAAGGAAACCAAGTTTGTCTTCATGAAGGAACACTTCTTCAGATTTATTAAAAGCTTCTCCTGTTGCAATTTCTTCAACACCAACTTCAAACATCTGAAATGTTCCTCTTTAGTTCTGAAGTAAACAAGGATGTTATTTAAATAAACAATTACAAAATTTCCAATAAAATCCTTGATGACCTCATTCATTAACCTCGTGAATATGTTGGGAGCATTTGTCAATCCAAAAGGCATGACAAGGCATTCATACAGTCCCTCATTTATGTTCAAGGTTGTCTTCCACTGATCTCCCTCTTGCATCCTTATCTAATGGTAACCACTCTTTAAGTCTATCTTGGAAAAATAATTTGTTCCACTTAAACAATCTATCAAATCATCCATTATGTGCAAGGGAAATCTATACCTGATTTTTATTTTTTTTATTTCTCTACAGTCCGTACACATCCTCCAGCCACCATACTTCTTTGGAATTAACACATAAGGTATTGCACATGGATTTAAACTCTCCCTGACCAAACCTTTTTCCAGCAACACCTAGAATTTATTTATGATTTCTTAATTTTCCCTTGGTGTCAACCTATATGCAGCTTTGTTTGGAAAACTAGCTACTGGAATTATATCAATATGATGTCTAATGCTTATAGTAGGAGGAAAGGTATCATGCAATTCACCAACTAATATATCAACAAATTCATCTAACAATGCCTGAAATTCAATAGGTATATCCTTTATAATGGTGCTAGTGAGAATTACTCTCAGATTACAAACAACAACAAACTGCACCTCCTCTTCCTTATTGATTTCCTCCAAGAGTTCATTCCCACTCATGAGCAATACTTCTTGATTTCCTACAAAAGTTCATTCCCACTCATGAGCAGTATACTTGGACCAACTTCATCCTTAGTTCCTTCATATTTCAGTGGTAGCAACACATGTTTGTGCCCATTCTTCTCAAGGGTGTATGTATTCTTTCTCCCATCATGCATTGCTTTCGTGTCATATTGCCATGGTCTCCCCAACAAAATATGACAAACATCCATGGGCATAACATCACACATAATTTCATCTTTATAACTACTAATTTGAATTTCTACTTTGCATTGTTCACTTACCAAAATTTGATATCCTTTCTGCAACCAAGACACCTTCTATGGAGTAGGATGTGCCACTTTATTTAGTCCTAATTTCTCCACCATTTCTGTTGAAACCAAATTATCTGTACTACCATTGTCAATGACCATTTTGCATACCTTTCCTCTTGATTTGCATGTGGTTATGAACAAGTTCTTCCTTTGTGTTGGTTCATGGATTTTTTTTTTCTTTTATTAAAACCCTCTTCAGCATGAGTTCTTCCGTAATCTCAAGAGTCTCCTTTTTCATTGACGATTTTGTTGTATTTTCTTGAGCTTCTGCAATGTGATCTCCTCTGGGGTTTTTTTATTTGTTTTCAGGAAAATCCCAAGACATATTCCATGTCTTTCCACAAGTATAGCACCTAGTATTTCTACCCCTTCCTCTACCTCTTGGGAATAATCTTCTTCCCATGGATTCTCCTTCTCTTGGTGATTGGCTACTAGAGTTGCTTGTTTCTTCTTTTGTATTGTAAAATCTCCCTCTGGATGGGATTCTTCCTCTAGTTCTTTGACTCTTTTTCCTGGCCAATTTCTCTTCTTCTTTTAGCGCTGCTTGATAAGAATATTCCACACTCCTCAAAGTTAGTAGACTAATTTCATCCTAGATTTCATACCTTATTCCTTTGATATGTCTAGAAACTTTCTCAACATCATCTTATACATGACCATCTCTGATGTTTAGTATATAGAACTCCTAAATGTACTCCTTCACTGACATACGTTTTTATCTCAAATTATGTAATTTCCTAAACAGATTTAGCTAATAGTCCTTTGGCATGAATTTGGACATAAACTTGGCTACCATTCTATCCTAGATCTTAATCTTATGTTTTATTTTCCTTCTTTCGTCAGCCTGTAACTCATCCCACCATAAGGCTACATCTACTTTCATCATAGTTACAACATGCCTGACTTTATTCTCTTCATATATGTATTCATAATAAAAATAATTTTCCATTTCATTAATCCAATCAAGCAATTCTTCAATATTCAAGTTACCCTCATACATTGGAACTTACATTTTAGGTCTGGCTCCTGCCTTTGTAACCAGCCTTAACAAATGCTCCTTATTTGTTTCACCTCTTGGGGCTTCTCCTTCTTCACTAGATCTTGTGTCTCCAGCCTCACTGACATCTCCTATGTCAAGTTCCCTCCTTTGAGTTGCTTCCATGGATTCCATCCTAGATTGACCTCTCCTTAGTTCATTCTGAATCTCTACAACTACTCCCATTGGTGGCCTACCTCTTCTAGGAAGCATGATTACTGAATAAAATGATCAAGAGGGTTTGATACCACTTGAGATCCCGGTTGGACCAATGTTCAAATCATATACTTTTTATTTTTGCAACCTGGCAACAACATGCTCTCTGGTTAGTTATTACAGTGGTGCTCTATCTCAAATTTTCAATAGGACTGAGGGTTAGATCCATTGTATAAATAAAAAAGGAAAGGAATTGTTTTTATAAATAAGGCCCACATATTATATCCTTTAACATATGACTAGGTACTGCGACCTAGCACTAACTAATTTTACACTAACTTATGATTTTTTGCCCTCCCAAATCGAAGACTGTGTCTTAATCAAACATTGGGACGAATGGTCCTCACTATTTATCCACTCCAACAATTTTTTTTTTAACGATTCAATAGAATGTGAAATAACCTAAGAGTGACACATAACTCGATCAACTGACGTTGTAGATTAATTCAAAAATCACCTCAAAATTAACATTCTAGCAACTCCAAAACGCGAAAAGGTTTCCCACTGTAGATCTCCTCCTTCTTGAGATCCAACTATGTGGGATTGATCTGCCTGTTTAACTGGAAATATAATAGAACTTGTTGATCTGTATATGATCAATGATTAATAATCGTTGGACAAACCTTCTCTGCAACAAATCTATACAACCAACACGATTTGAGAGTATTCTTGGTTATCTAGTCTCCACACAAAATAACATAGACAACAATTTGTTCACTAAATTTTTTTATAACAAGCCATGAGATAGAAACTGTAGAGATCAAACTCAATAATTCTTCAACTCTAAATATTTAGAACTGGAGACCATAATTGTCTCAGGGTTCTGCAATTTTATAATTTCACACACATAGGAAAATCCTCACTCTCTCCAACAACTAATTCAGAACAATCACACAACTGATATAGCTCAATGACCTCTCGTATGGATAAAACAACCATATCCCAATAAAATATCAACAAATCCCCAACTCACTCTCTCTATTCTAAAAATCAAGAACAAAACCCACCTATCACAACCAAGTTCGATCTAGATGCCTTCTAGAGACTCTTAGAACTAATTATTATAATAAAAATGAAAACTAAGGGAACCAACCCCCATTAGTAAATGGTTTGACCCTATTAGGGTCACAATCAAGAAGTTCTCTTGACGCTCCTGCATCAATAGTGTGGTGAAATCAAATTCTTCTTTCCTACAACACTTTTAGTGACTTTTTGATAGCTTTAATAAAAATAAAATGTTTATGTTAATGTGAAATTTTATAAGGAAATGGATTTTCGATTATAAATATTTTTCCTCTTTGTTGGGGGGTCTATTTCACTAAGTTAATTAGTCTTAGTAGTAGACAAAGATAAATTGTTATTCTAATGTAAAATAAAGTTGATTAGGTAAGTTGAGTCGCCCAGTTAACAAGGGTAGTTAGGATCAACTGTAACTACCTTCCAAGTGAATCAATGTATAAATAGATGTCATCATCAATGTAACAAGAAAGAATAGTGATTATTGATCTCATATAATAAAATACTACCAAAATTTGTATGTACTACTACTCTTGTCCTCTATATCCTTCTATGAATATTTCCTTGTATATTAGTATATCATTCTTTATGTATATTAAATGTGTGTGCTCTACCAATAACTTTTGTTTGTAATCCCTTCGATTACAACATTCGGTCCATTTCGAGTAGTAAATGAACCATGATTTTTGTAATATAGTTGTATTATTTCATAAATGTTGAGCTTATAAGAGACTCAAGAGTGGTGGCAGAGTAAACTAGAAAACTATCTAAAAAAATTATGCTAGAATAAATCATTTGACTCTCACACAAACAAGGGCTAAGTTTTTCATAGAGACTAGTGAAAAAATTCTAGAAGCAATCCCTGAAGAGACAAAGAAGTACATTGAGTGATCCACATGAATAAAATCATGAAGGACAAACCATTGATGTCCAATTTGATCATTGGGAAATGAAAAAACTTATATGAGTGGATAGAGAAAATTGCAAATTAATTTTGTGAGGAACAAGAAATCAAAGAACGCATGTCTATCGATTACTGCAAAATAAGTGTTTGCGATGATCTAGATTGTATCTTACCCTATAAAATATCATCCCTAATTCAAAAATTCATAATTTACAAAGGGGTTTTCCACATTGTTGAGTATAGATAGATCTCCTCTAATAACACCAAACAATACCAATTGGAAAAGAACAAAAGAGGAGGGAGGAATTATTAAATGTTGAATACAAGAAAAATCAATAACTGTAGGATTATTTTATAAAAAAATGAATATGAATGATTGCACTACCATCGAAGACCATGAGTAAGAATGATGTTGGCGATTCAAGGGTAATTGTTCATGAGATGCCTAAAGTAGAGTAAAGAAAACATGTTTCACCTACACTGAAGACGAATTATAAACATGCCAAGAAAGGATAGGATATCGACCATGAGACAAAGAAAATAACTACAAGGAGAATGAAATTCCTCAAACCAATGGTCGACTTGGAAAATATTGGAAGGGACAAAAGAAAAAAGAGAAAATTGGATATATGCGATGTTATATAATCTTCATCGATACAGTAGGATTCCTTAGGTGTGGCAAGTCATTGGAGTGCTAGAAAAATCTAGGTTTAGCATAGACCAACCAGATGCATCAAGGGAAGAAACCTTGACGGTTCTTGACTTGGACAAAGAATTGTAGTTGGTACAAGCTAAATTTGGTTCCCTTCAATTGGAAGACAATGTAAAAAGAATCAAAATCAATGAGTTGGGAACTGTGCTACATAGATCTCTAAACCCATTTGCAACCAGTCCCATTGTTAAATAATTCCTCTAGTAGCATTTACAAGTAGATACTGGTATTTCTCTAGTGTGGCATTAACTAGATGACCAAGGACAAGTCATCAACACACTTTTGATTCGACTACCCCTAGCTAATGGAAACTAGGTAAGGGTTGAAGGTGATGATAATATACTACTCCATATTAAGGATCTAAAAATTGTTCTCCCTTGTAAAATTTAACATTAGAAAAGAAAAAATAGACGTGACCAACTATCGTGATGAAGAGACATGATCACAAGTGAGATAATTTATCAAGTATAAATACCAAGCGTGTTAAACCGATGAAATATTCCCATGAGTCGAAACACCAAAAGTTGATGAAGTGAGAAACAAGTCACCGACTCATTGGAATATTTCATTATATCCTTGAAATTACAACACCTTTTGCTAGTGTGGCGTCTTACAACACCTCAAGATTTTAGGGTCTTAACATTATCAAATATATTTCCTTTTGGATTGTAGATATTGGTCTCCTTTAGTGTGGCATACAACTCATTTTAAAAATAGTTAGGTTGACAAAAGGTTTTAACAAAAATAAAAGAGGTATGTATTTTATGACTTTGATATATGTCAAGACAAAAATAGATTAAAAATATTAAGCAGTATTAATTTTTACAAAAAAAATAAAATTGTAATTTTCATATTTGACTCCATCTCCCCCCCTCTCTATCTCTCTCTCAACCTATGCACCCCTCTCCCTCCCTCCTTCTATATTCATCTCTCTATGATCATTCTCTCCCTGTCTCTCACTTACTGTCTTCCCCCTCTCTTTCTTCCCCCTCTTCCACTCTCTACTTGTATCCTTCTTCCCCTCTCTCTCTTTCTCCCCCATTGTTCCCCCCCTCTCTCTCCTCCACTCACTCTCTCCATATTCTCTCCACATTATTCCCTCCCGCACTCTCTAATTCTCTCTCTCTCTCTCCCTCCCTCAATCCCTCTCTCAGTCCTCCCCCACACTCTACCCCCCTCTCTCTCTTTCCCTCTCCCTCCATATCTCTTCACCCCCCCTCCCCCCTCTCCCCCTCCATCCCTTTATCCCTCTCTTACCCTCTCTCCCCCACTCTCTCTCTCTTTATCTCCTGATTTATTTTTCATTCCCTCTAACTCTCCCCTCACCTCTCTTCCCCCCCTCTCTTTTTTCATATATCTCCCTAGACCTTTCTAACTCTCTCTCTTTCCTCATTCCTCTCTCTCACTTTCTTCCTCTCTCTCTCCCTCCCTCTTTCTATCTTTCTATCTCTCTCTTTACACCCCTCTCTCTCTCCCTCTTGATCTATCTATCTTCCCCCTCTCTTTTTGTTTCCCTCTATCTCTCTTGTACTCTCCCCCCTTATTTGTATTATCTATCTCTCTCCGCCCCTCCCTCCCTCCCCATATATCTCTACCCCTCCATCTCTCCCTCTCTCTCCATATCATCTCCTCCTCTCTCTCTCT
>ML779250.1:900124-940142 GCA_009831015.1 Picea engelmannii | reverse complement strand
TCTCTTCCCCCCAAATATCTCTCTCTCACTATATTTGTCTCCTTAACTCTCTCTCTCTACCCATCTCTTTCTCTCCCATCCCTTTCTCTCATTCTCTCCCTCTCTTTGTCTATCACTCTCTTTCCCTACCCCTCTCTCTCGACTCCCTTTCTCGCATTATCTCTCTCTCTATCTCTCTCTCTCTACATTTGAATCTCACTCTCTCTCCCTATGTGATGTCTCATTCTAAAGAGTAGGCCAACAAGGAGTGACTTAGTAGTCTATTTGTTCCCATAGACTATAGTTAGGAAAAAACATGGAATAAGAGGAGAAATAAGGGAGATTTGGTGGCTAAACGATGAATTAAGCCAACAAGCATAGGAAAAGTCACTTAAGCCTAAGTCCACTAAGAAATAGAATGAAAAGGTGTTAAAGGGGGACTTAATTAATTAATTACTCACTTTAGGAGGAAAAGAGCCTATCTTAAGTGATTTCAATGGTGAATTAGATTGCGAAGAGTATAAAGGGATGAATTCGACATAATTCCTCATTATGTTATGATTTGATGTTGAGATATTTCTAGAGAAGATGGAAATCGACCCCCTTGTTCTTTTGTGGATTTCTGGAGGAAACCACCACCATTGATCGGTTTTGGTGTTAAGAGACACATCGTAGTATATTGGAGATACCATCCAGGTATTTGATATTGCATTACAGGTATCCAGTTTAGTGATTCCACAACTCAGCTAGTGAGGGCGCAAGGGTTAGAGAGAGGGTTTGTGCGGTCGATTGAGACAATTCTTTATTTTTCTGATTCCTTTCGACCCATTAGAGAGATATATAGGGCACACCTATTGATAAACCTGTCGTCAGTTTTCGATGGTCGAATCTCTTGGGAAGAAAAAAACTTTCATTTAGGGCGCAACTCTTGAGGAGGTACATTTGGGGTTCTAGGGGGTATTCCGCAGCAGATACAAGGAAACCATTCTGACCCATTAAAGGGGACGCTAGGATGATCGTTTCGAGTCATACATCATCAAATTTAGCCTGTGGAATCACTAGGGTTCATCCCCACAACCCAGGAGGTGCATAAACCCCCAGGGGGTGATATCCAAAGATTCAGAGGTCGTATCAGGATTAGCCTAGAGGCCATGGATCTTATTTTGAGACATTTTCCAGTCCATTCTGATGGGTATGGACATCAGGGTGAGCTTTCTAGATTCTGCAATAGTTGTCGGGAGCTTCGAGATTGTTTTTTGTCGATCTATTCGTGCATGCACAGACCAACCTTCATTCTTCTTATCACATGTATTTCTTGTTAGTTGATTTGTATTCTAGTGACGATCCATGAGATCTAACTGATGATTAGTATATTTGCTTCCAGCTTATTATTGTATTTCCCATTTTTTCCTCATTATATATATCAGTGAGTTGTGTTATCCTTATTTAACATGGTTTATATTTATATTGCTAAAACACTTAATGAATTGAAACACACATGTGAAAATCACCAAGCATGTTCACACATTAACTCAAAGGCATTCAAAACCCCCGAGAGTATCATATTTCAATGGCAAAACCATAGTTCAACAGTAAATATCCAGATTAGCTGGATTAGGGATATTTTAGTGGTATCAAAGCCTTCTTCCTTCCATCCTGTGAACAAGTTATTCTCATGACCCTATGATTCTGAGAACATGTGAAGAATACCCAAAGGGTCGAGGACATATTGGGGACAAGTACATTTAGTACCACAGAGGTCATAACTGATATAGGAGAGATAGAAACCAAAGGGATTACACCCCCTTCCACACTTAGTCATATACAGAGCTAGATATAGAGGAAAAAGAGCATATCAGTTCAGACACGGAGTCCGAGGTAGATGGGAGTATGGCTAACAGGCGTGAGACACCCAAGGGTAGGGGGAAAGGCCCTGCGACACATATTGATAGTACGTAGGTTGTGTTGAATGACCTATCTAGGGGACAAAGAGACTTGTTGACCGCCATACAAAAGATGAAAATTAGTGCATAGATGATCCACCATAGCATGAACACTATAGGTGCCAATTCCATAGTAGGGTCGAATGGTTCAGGAGGACACCAAAGAGGTGGGGTGAGTGGATCTAGTGGATCTCAGGGCGGGGATACCCCAAACCCTTTACCAGTATGAGCTTACACATTGTCTAGAAGGATTCCCCGACCTTTATACCCATAGTTCCACGAAGGACAGTCATTGGGATAGCCATTAAGACAACTAGGGTAGAAAGGAGGACAACAGGGTCATGGATAGGTGGTGCCACAGGATCCGTTCAGGGAGTACATGAGAAACTACTTGGCACTAGGACCGTAGTTCCATGCAGACATGAGTTTTATGGACTACTGTTCGATTAGATATCAAAAAAGACCAGAGGAGGCATAGAGAGGCAACGAGAAAACACACAACATGGATTTCATCAAGAAAGTGGGAAAGTTGAACATTCCTACTTTGGATGGATCATCATGTTGTTCAGCTCAGGGATGGGTATAGAATATTGAAACCTATTTCAAGATTAACCTGATGAAAAAGTTAGAAGATATCAACTTTGCCACCTTTAACTTGGAGGGGGGGCCCCACGAGTGGTGGTACCACAGGTTGGTGACCTTGGGTCATAGCCACATTACATCATATTTGGAGTTCATTGAGAGGTTGATGGAGAGGTTTGACAGAAGAGATCCATAGATCCACTTCAGGGACCTTACATAGTTGACACAAACCGTATTAGTTGAGGCCTTCATCACAGAGTTCCAGCGGAAGGCAGTGGTCATATCCAATATATCCAAGAACATATTGGTAATGTTGTTCACTGAGGCATTGACAGAGCTGTTGAGGTGTTGAGTTAAGGATTTCAAGCCTCTCACCCTACATGAGGCCATTGTGCGCACGAGAGACATGGGGGACTCCTCACTAAAAAACAAAACATTTACCAAACCCTTTGTACCACAAAGAGATAGGGATCAAAAAAATCCTCAAATGGAATGTAAGGGTAAGCCAAAATTGGACGATGACACTAGACGAGATTTGATGAGGAAGAATCTATGCTTCTCTTGCAGAGACTGTTGGGTCCTAGGGAATAGATGCATGGAAAAGGGATTGATCCACTACATTGAGGTGGATTAAGGAAGTGAGGAGGAGGATGAGGATATCGGGGCACAAGAAGACAGTGATTCAGAGGAGGAGACCACACGTGGGCCAGAGTGGAAGCCCAAGTAACCTCAGATATCGGTCGAGATAAAGCAGAAGGAGGAGAAAAAACTGCGTAGATAGGTGAAAGGGGGAACCATAGAAACCCTTTCAGTAGTACCTAGGTACAACACTCTCAAGCTCAAGTTCCTTGTACAGGGACAATGCATGAAATCTCTAGTTGATGGTGGGGCCACCAACAATTTCATAGATGTGTCCTTAGTAGCCAAGAGGGGGTTATGCATGGAGGAGTTTGAGGGATTCCACGTGGAAATATCATATTGATACATGATGACATGTTTGGACATGGTCCCAGAGCAAGAGTTCAAGCTAGGCAACTACACGCTTACATATACCTTTTATGTAGTTGACCTATCAGATAAAGATGCAGTGTTGGGGATACAATGGTTATATTCATTGGGAGATATTGGGTTCAACTATCAGACGTTCACCATGAGTTTCAAAGATGCCAGTGGATTGAGAGTGGTGCTAAGAAGTATGCTGATAGGATCACCCCAAGTAGTATCAACAAAGATGATGGAGAGGATATTCCATCATGGTGATGTAGCTTATGTAGTAGAGTGTTTTATCACCTCACAAAAAGATTCAAAAGGAAGAGAGCAGTATCATCCATAGATGAGAGATCTTCTGAGTCAGAATGATCAAATGTTTGGGACGATACCACCGGGGATACCACCAGATAGGGGATTTGAGCACACGATCGATTTGGAGGCAAGGGCTACACTGGTGATCATAGCACCTTATAGGAACCCCAAGATATTCAAGGACAAGATTGAGAAATAAATCAAAGAATTACTTTCGATGGGGCACATCAGGCCCAACACGATTCCTTTTTCATCTTCATTCATTCTGGTATTGAATAAGGATGGCACATTGCAGATGTGCATTTATTACAAGGTTCTCAACAAGAAAACGATCAAGAATAGGTACCCCATTCCATGCATATATGAGTTCATGGATGAGTTACATGGAGCAGTATTCTTCACCAATATTGATTTGTGGTCAGGATAGCATCAGATCAACATCATGGAGTAGGATATAGAGAAGAAAGCATTCAGATGCCATTTCAGACATTTTGAGTTTTTGGTCATGTCGTTTGGATTGACCAACACACCTTCCACTTTCCTTTCATGCATGAACCACATATTTAGAGGGTAGTTGAGGAAATACCTTTTGGTATTCTTCTATGATATATTGATCTACAATAGGATGTGGGATGAACATTTGGCACATTTGGAGGAGGTCTTGGGCATTATGGAAGCACATTCATTATATGCCACGGAGACGAAATGTGAGTTTGGAATGAGAGAACTACTTTACTTGGCGCATATTGTTAGTGAGAAGGGGGTACAGGTTCATCAAGAGAATATCAGGGACATTTTGGATTGGCCAACACCGAATAACCTCACAGAGTTGAAAGGATTGTTTTGGTTATGCAATTACTAGAGGTAGTTTGTCAAGGAATTTTCATAGTTGGGAGCACCACTCATAGATTTGAACAAGAAGGATGTCTTTCATTAGACAGAGGAGTCACAACAAACATTTGAGAAAATGAAGGAGGTTATGAGAACATGCCCTGTTTTATCCCTTCCATATTTCTCGCAGTCGTTTGTCTTAGAGTGCGACACATCAGGGATGGGGATTGGAGCATTTTTGGTGGAGGGAGGCCATCCCATTGTGTTAGAGAGAAGGAATATCAATGCATCATAGATAATCTACTCTATTTACTACAATAAAATGCTAGCAATCATGCATGCCTTAACCAAATTCAGGAAGTATCTAGTAGGTAGCATATTTGTAGTGAAGACTAGTCACAACAGTCTCAAGTATTTCCTGGATCATAAAGACCTTAGTGAGAGACAAAATAAGTGGGTATCGAAGATCCAATCCTTTGAATTTGACATTGAGTATGCCAAGGGAAAGAGGAACATCGTATAAGATTCCTTCTCCAGGAGGCCATCGGGGTGTTCGATGATTGACATTTGCACAGATTTGAAATCACATTTGTTGGTGGAATACTCCAAAAACAAATTTGCTTGTGAGGTGATGGATGGATAGGTGGTTGACGTTAGATATCGGGTACTAGATGATTTCATTTTCTACAACTAATGGATCTACTTGGTTCCAGAATCTACCTTGAAGGGGAAGATTTTGAAGGTGTGTCATGATTCACCTGCAGCCGAGCATCAGGGTACTTCAAAATGTATAGGAAGATAACGGAGATATTCTAATGGAAGGGTCTCAAGGATGATGTATTGAAACACATTCGGGTGTGCACGACTTGTCAAAAAAACAAGTCTGAGCAGACACACCGTATGGGGTTACTTCAACCACTACCCATTCTGGAGAACAAATGGGAGAGAATTTCTATGGATTTCATTACAAGCCTTCCTCGAGTGCAGGGTAGGGACTGTATATTTTTGGTGGTCAACAAGATGACCAAATTTGCACATTTATTTTCCATACCAATGGATTACAAGGCCATACAGGTAGCAGAGTTATTTTTCAGAGAGGTATTCTAGTTGCACGTATTACCTAGGCAAATAGTCAGTGATAGATATGGACTCTTCATCAATGGGTTTTGGCAGGAGATTTTTCGATTGGTGGGAACAGAGCTAGCCCCGAGTACCAGTTACCAACCATAGACAGATGGATAGACAAATATTGTCAATGGATGGGTTGAGGGGTATCTGAGGAACTATGTAGGAGGGAATCAATGTACATCGATGAGATGGTTGCACATGGGTGAGTATTTCTACAACACGACTTACCATATGTCCATCATGATGTCACAATTTAGAGAATTGTATGGATATGATGCAGTCGATTTTGTGGAGACTGTGTTTGAGGATAGAAAGGTCATGGGGGCTAAAGACTAGGTGGAGGAGAGCCAAAAGATTCTGCAGGTAGTGAAGGAAACCTTACAAGAAGATCATAACCAACAGAATATCTATGCATACAGGCATAGGGTAGAGCGCAGTTTTAAGGTAGGGGACTTGGTTTCCTACGGCTACAACCATACAGACAATCCTCATTGAAGAGGAGTGGAGCAAAGAAGTTGAAGAGGGATTTTTATGGGCCATAAAAATTCATCAAGAGGGTAGGCGAGGTGGAATACGAGTTAGATCTACCATAGGGTAGCAATATTCATAATGTCTTTCACATTTCTTTCCTAAAAAAGAAAGTGGGACAACAGATCAACATTTCAAAGGAGTTTCCAGCCTTGGATGAGGAGGGCTAGTTGGAGCTACTGTTAGAGGAGGTGCTCGAGTAGAGAGAGCACAGTTTGAGGAGAAGGGTCATCAGGTAGTGCTTGGTTATATGAAGGGGACTTCCAGTTGAGGATGTCACATGGGAGGGAGAGCATATTTTACAACACCCGGGATTGATGTTGCTTGAGGACAAGCAATATCGGGAAGGTAGGAGTGTGATGTCTTGTTCCCAAGAGTAGGCCAGCAAGGAGTGACTTAGTAGTATATTTGTTCCCGTAGACTATAGTCCAACACAAACATGGAACAAGAGGATAAATGAGGGAGATTTGGTGGCTAAACAATGAATTAATCCAAAAATCATAGGAAAAGTCACTTAAGCCTAAGTCAATGTAGAGATAGAATGAAAAGGTGTTAAAGTGGGACTTAATTAATTAATTACTCACTTTAGGAGAACAAGACTATATTAAGTGATTTAAATGGTGAATTAGATTGGGAAGAGTATAAAGGGAGGAATTCAACCTAATTCCTCATTATGTTATGATTTGATGTTGAGATATTTGAAGAGGAGGAGGAAATCAACCCCCTTGTTTTTTTGTGGATTTCTGGAGGAAACCACCACAATTGATCGGTTTTGGTGTTGAGATATAGACCCTATCCTATAGAATATACCATCCATGGATATCACCGTGCATTACAGATATCAAGTTCAGTGATTCTACAGCTCATCCAGTGAGGGTGCAAAGGTTAGAGAGATGGTTTGTGCGTCCGCTTGAGACAGTTCTGTATTTTTCTGATTCCTTCTGACCCATTAGAGAGATATCTAGGGAACACCTATTGAGCTTCCTATCATCATTTTATGATGGTGTAATCTTCCGGGAAGCACCAAAAATTCATTTAGGAAACAACTGTTGAGGAGGTACATTTGGGGTTCCAGGGGGTATTCCAAAGAAGATCTGAGGAAACCCTTCCAACCCATTACAGAGGAGGCCAGCATAATCATTTTGAGTCATACATCATCATATTCCTCTAGTGGAATCACTACGGTGCACTCCCACAACCTAGGAGGTGCGCAAACCCCCAAGGGGTGACATCTAGAGCTTCAGAGGTCGGATCTTTAGTCCGACAGACATCAAGATTATCCTAGAGGCTAGAGAACTTATTTTGAGATAGTTTCTACTCCATTTCGATGGGTGTCTCCATCAGGGTGATTTTCCATATTTTGCAGCAGTTATCATGAGATTCCAAACTGCTTTTTTTTTATCCATTTGTGCATGCATAGACCAACCTTCATTCTTCTGATCACGGGTATTTCTTGTTAGTTTATTTTATTCAAATTATGATCCATGATATATAACTAACAATTAGTATATCTTCTTCCATCTTATTATTATATTTCCTACTTTTTCCTCATTATATATATAGCATTGACCTTTGTATAGTTATTTTGCATGCGTTATATTTATACTTCTAAAACACTTAATCAATTGAAGCACAGATGTGAAAATAACCAAGCATGTTCACACATTAACTCAAACACATTCAGAAACCCCCAAAGTATCAAATTTCTGTGGAAAAACCATAGTTCAGTAGTAGATATCCAGATCATCTAGATTAGGTATATTTCACCCTACCCCTCTCTCTCCACTCCCTCTCTCTCTTTCCATTTCAATATGACTTTCTCTCTCCCCTTCTCTCCCTCTCTCTCCTCACTCATCCAATCCCTCTCCCTTTTTCTCCCTCCATGTATATGTCTACATTCTCCCTCTCTCTCTCTCCCTCTCTCTCTCTCCCTCTTCGACTATCTCTTATACTCTCTCTCTCTCTCTCTCTCACCCCCTCTCCATCTACCAATATTTTACTTCATCCTTTAATACACTTATTTCTCTCCACCCACCCCCATCGCTCTCTCTCCCTCCCTCCCTTGCTCTCCCCTCTCTCTCTCATCACCCTTTGTCCCTATCTCACTCTCTCCATCCTTTCCTCCATCCATCCCTTTCTCTCTCTGTATCTCCCCCCTGCTTCCCCTCTATCTCTCTCTCTACCCTCCCTCTTATATATTTACCTTTATCTACCTCTCTATGTCTCCCTCTTTATTTTCCTCCCTCTCTCTCCTTGTCTCTCTATATCCCTCTTTCCCTCTCTCTCCCCCACTCTCCCCCCCCCAAATTTCACTCTCCCTATTTCTCTCTCTCCATATTCCCCTTTTTTCCGCCATCTGTATATGTATCTATCTATCCCTCCCCATATCTCCCTCTCCCCCTCCACTCTCTCTCTCCCATCCTCTTCCTCTCCCTCTCCCATCCCCACTCTTCCCCCACTCCTATCTCCCTCCCTATATCTATCTCCCCCTATATTCAGAGAGAGAGAGAGATATTGATAGAGGTGGAGAGAGAGTCAGATAGGTGGATAGGGATTGCCAGAGAGAGGGATATATGAGATAGAGAGAGAGAGGTATGAAAAGGGAAAGAGAGAGAGAGAGTGGGGGAGAGAGGGAAAGAGAGGAGGGAGAGAGTGATAGAAGGGTAGAGGGAGAGAGAGAGGGATAGGGATAGAGGGAGAGAGAGAGAGAGATGGGGGGGAAGAAGTGTGTGTGTGTGTGTGTGTGTTTGAGCGAGAGAGAGACGGGAGGGGAGGTGTGTTTGTTTGTTTGTTTGTTTGTTTTATGTGTGTGTGTGTGTGTGTGTGTGTGTGAGAGAGAGAGAGAGAGCAAGAGAGAACGATGGATTCAGGGAGAGAGAGAGAGAGAGAACGATGGATTCAGGGAGAGATAGGTAGAGACAGAGAGAGGTATAGAGTGAGAGGGAGACAATGTGAGGGGTCTAGAGAAGAAGATAAATATTGAGGGAGAGAAAGAGGCAGGTGTTGATAAAAAATGGAGTCACCTATATTTTCCCTCTTCTGGAATTTAAAAATAAAATAAAATATGAAAATAAGAAAATTTTTGAACGATTATATGTTCATTGCATAACCCTTTGTTTTAATTTTTTCATGCATTTTTCGGATTCAAAAACTTATTTCATATGCTAAATATATCTAGGTTTTTGTCAAACCAACAAAACAGAACTTCTTCCATGTGGAACAAAGATAATTTTCTTCGAACCATGACCAAAGTTTTGGAACCACATTCAATTATTGGAGCCACTCTTTCTCTTGGAACTATTTTGGAGCCTTTCATATCTTGGAAAACATAACTTTCGCACTTTTTTTTACCACCCTACCCAATCTTCTCTTTTCCATATCTGGCTTCTTTTTCAAATTTCCCTACACTCTTATTACTCTCCTATACTCTCCACAATTATTTTTGTTTTTCTCCACCTCTCCTCTCTTATTTACAACACTTAGTTTTATTTTTAATCCCTTCCCTCTCCTTATCTCTCCTCCTCTCCTCTCTTATCCCCAACACTTAGTTTTATTTTTTATTCCTCCCCTCTCCTTGTCTCTTCACTACCTTCCCTTCTTTCTTCATTCCAAACTCCAGGTTCATCATCTTATCGAACTAACCTTCTCACTCACCTCCCCAACCCATGAACCCAACTTTTCCATACCTACATCCCCCCCACATGTCATCCTACCTCACCTTATCCCTCTACCACCCTCATTTTCCCCCTCCCCCTAATATATCCTCTCATTACTTAACCTATATTTTAAATTAATTAAATGAATTGTTAACCAACCAAATTACTCCACATGACATATAGTTATTGGTGACACATTGCAACTAATTACTAGTGACACGTGGTATCTAACTATTGGAGACATATGGCATATAATTTCTAATGACACATTGAAACTTTGTTAACCAATGGGAGGATGACATTTGGAAGTGTGGTAACCTATCAAAAAATGACATGTGGTGATAATGTGGACTATTGACTCACCGCTGACTCATGTTAACTGGATGACTACTTGGCAATTAAAATATTTAATTCTTTTATTAATTTCCTAAGGAGGTGAACCAGTAAGTCTCCATAACCTCCACATGTTTGACACCAAGTCTTTGTTAAAGATTTCATTTTATACATTAAAAAGTTTAAAAAACTCCAATGCATGTGGGATATTTATTTGTGAACATGTCAAAATTTTAATGAAGAAGCACGAATTGAAATCAATAGTCTAGATTTCCCATGAAAGTTGATCAACGACTGCTAAGCTTTGATGTTCTGAAGGCCATAACTTGAGATCCGGGAGTTGGATTTGAGAAAACTTTAACTCACTAGGAAGGTAATTAGATGAGGAAGGTGATGGGGTATGTTTTAAGGGCTGAAATTAGACATGTTTTTATCATAAATTTAAACAACCATGAGAAATATTTTTATGGTGTGTTGATAAATTTGTTTGACACCTCAACTTCACGAGTTTATATCTTGAGATATATAAATAGAAATATCACCTAGGAGGAATCATTGGAAATATAATATGATGAATATCACATCTAAAAAAAATTCCATTGTTGAGAAATTGAACATAATTTCAAAAAAATTAAAACACAATCATCTCTTTAAAAGGATATTTAATTAAGATTTTGAAAAAAAAGTTTATTTAAAACCATTTATGAAAGATGAAAAAGAACACACTTCAAGATGTGGATGTAAATTATGTAAGTCAAAAATAAGGGAAGATCCATAAAAATGTAACCAAGATTATGATCAGAAAAAATAAATCTACATCTTCTCCCTTCTTCTTCTTCTACGCTAATTTCTCAAGGATTTATGTTTGTATTTATGAACCAAGCATAAGGCTAAGTTCTTGAGTGTTTCTTCTTGTAATATTCCAAGACATTTCTTATAATATCATTGAGTATTTAAAGACATATTTTTTGTTTCCATATGTAATCCAAGATAAGCCAAGATGTTTATTCCATTCATGGGAATTTAGCTCTTGTTTGAAAAGTTTTGTTTTTGAGTTACTAGTAAATTGGTTTGCAGATATTTTGTATTACTAAATATATTTTATGAATAAAAATTCACAAAGAAATTCTTTGGGGTTTACTTTAATGATTTCTCAGATATTTGGATCTATGAGGATGATATTTTTAAAGTATTCCCATCATATTTTTTTTAGTATTAAATGCAAAAATCGTTTAAAGTTCTTTGAGATGATCAAAACTATCGTCCCCTTTTTCTTGTGAGAAGATATGGATGCATCCATTATTTGTATGTTATTTAGAGGGTTGTATATATGATGTTGAGCACAAAAATATTATTATATTGAAGCCTTCTTTCAATCATACTATTGTTAAAAGACTTATTGTTGCACATAAATATCAGATTAGGTTATTAAAGAACCATTTCATATATAAAGTAATAAATACTTGGGGTGATCCATGAGGATCTAAAAGGGAAAAAATTCAAATTTAGAGAATCTAAAAAAAATGGCACCAAGTCGAATAGCTAATCGAGAGATTTCTGACGACATAAACAGTTCATCAAACATAGTCCAAATGAAGAAGATATCACTAGTCAAAGTTGTGGTCAACCAAGTCAAAGTCAACCGACTGACATCAACATATATGCATATGACATCATCAGTCAACTATACAAGGTCATATCATCATGACACCATGCTGACATCAACATGTCGATGTGGCAACACGAAAGGCTACGACATGGCATGTTGATTTGGAAAAATTGGTAGCCACATGGGCCAATTGGTAGGTGACATGTGGCACCCCCAGGAAACACCATGTGGCACCACCCAGGGGCCACCATGTGGCCTTTTTATAGTGATACAAGTGGCATATGAGTCAACTTTTGATTGATCATATTTGGCAAGTAGAAGGGTGCCACCTAGCCCAATCACTGGGGGGCACGTGGCACCCCTGAAATGCCTAAGGAGTGCCCAAGAATGACTGAATTAAAAAAATATATAAATGGTCAGGTCTTCTGAAACTACACTCATCAACTAAACCGGTGTGCGGCCCTATCCCAGTGTATTTACCTATGGCCATATTCAAACCCATATTCGGTGAACATACCACAAATCCCGGCAACAACAATTATTATGGTGATCTGGGCACCTGCCCCATCCTATTTTTCATAAAAAAAGTTTAATATAGTGGGAGGTTATATCATATAGTTTTTAATAAAACTATATTTAATATATTTTTACAATTGAACTTCAAAATGGGGGAGTCCGCGGGGTTTTACCCCCGAAGCTCCCCCAACTACATGCCTTTAATTACAACCAATTACCAATGGATCCAACGATGGGCTTGGTATATCTTCCCGGAAATTTCAATTTAAACTCATACATTGTCCAATATCGAGGTCCTCACCCAACACTTTATGACATCATGAATTTCCATGTAGGTATAGTCATTAATGTAGACTGGTGGCATGAATTTCAAGGCAGAGACCCTGGGAGGGACATGGAGGTGACGGTGTCATATTTGGATGATTTGAAAGTCAATTTTACACTATTCCTCGCCATGAGTCCACTGGTGCAGTCGAATTTTGCATCTGGGTAGTAGACCATAAGGAATTTTCAATTTTGAGGTATACCCATGTAATTTATTCCAATTTTGTTTTGAGATAATATAAAGCCTCTCTAGTTCGAAGTGGGCCCGAGGACGTAGTACATTGTTGGAAGAACTCCATTATCAAGTTGTTTTGTTCTTTCTCATGTCTATCATTTTTTCTTCATATTTATTCCTTCTTTATTATTGTTACACATAAGCTTTGTTTACACTCTTTAATGCAACTCACATAATGTTCATCGAATAAAAGATTTCAGATCATGTTGGTATTAGAGTAGTGTTCTTTGACTTGAATTGTTAGTGTGAATGCTTACTAAGTCCAAGATCAAAGATGGTGAAGGAAAAATTAAGACTCTCAACCCAGATATTGGACATGAAACTCGAGGAAGGAAAATGGGGGATGAAGAGAGATGTGTCGAGCATGAGAAGAATTTTCACAAGGTATTACTTTAGTCATCAGTTGTGACATCCAATTGCATTATTCTTTCCACTTAGTTCATCATTGTGGGGGGATGTTGTGAAATGCTACCTCGGGTGATTTTTTACTCACCATGTTCCATCGAGATCAAATGTCTTTAGGGTGAACCTAGTACACAACACTAATTCCTATATTGACTTAGCGGTTGCAGTTGCTAGTGACCCATGCGTTCTATTGAGATGGATTAGCATCCATAGGAACACTTAGTGTATGATGTTTTATCGATTGCACATGAGTACCTCATCTGAATTTCTAGGAATTATTTCATAGGACGAGTCTCTTGGGTTGAGAATTTTAAAATTTGGATTTCTACATGGATCTTTGATAGCATTGACAACTTGGGGTTACTTGGCCCTCTTCAGAGTTTGGCTATACTTCATGTTTGTATTTTTCAGCATCCATAGGTCTCATGGTGTTTACTTTATTTGAAGCCATTGTTATGGTTTTTCACCAACACCTATTTTGTGAAGCACCTATGTGGTGGTTGTGGGTGTTTTCCATTCTTGTACCTTTGCAACCAAACCTTATCTGCATTAGAATTCAACCATGTTCTTTGATTTTTCTTAGCCCTCTTCTTTGGAGTTTTGGTCATACCTCCTGAATGGAGATTTCAACCTTGCATTTCTCATGTTCTTGTTTTTCAATTCACCTTTATGGGATATTTTTCAACTTCAACTCCAATGCCTCTTTTCAGGGGGGGCATTTTTCTCTCTTTTGGAAAGGAGTTTTCTCCTATGCGTTTTTCTCATTTTCTTTGTTAATGAGAGCTTGTACATGGGTACCTTATCAGGCCTTGTTGTGAGGACCCGTCTTTTTTCTTATTTGTTCCTCTCTATGTTTTTCTTATGGGGAGTGTTGGTGTGCTTGTTAAGCTCACATAGTTGTTCCTAGTATTTACCAAGTTGTTGGAACTAATTGGAGTGAATCTCTCACATCCAACTAGATGCTTCCTAGATTGGTGTGAGGTTGAGATATTTTGATTTGTTCATAATAATCCCTACTCTCACATTTCTCAATAAATTATTGTTGTTCTGCATATTCCAGTCATGAGCATCATCATGAAATGAATGAGAAACATAAGCTAGATTACTATGTGAATGTCCTGCCCTAGGGAAACATTTCCTCTTTGTGAGAATGGTCTTGATCTTGTTCATCTTCTAGCTTAATGTCAACATCGTCCTCAACGAATGAATTTTCCTGGGATGCAGGCTCTCAAACTATTGCAGTATGGGATAAAGGCTCTTTTATATGCTTTCCTTCGAGTGAGGGGAAATGCAAAGAGACATGACTATGGGGACTCGATCACAGCAACTATATTGTGTAGTATTAGACAGGAACTTCCTTCTAAGAAATCACATAGAGGGGGTGGAGGGATGACTATCGCATGTTAGGTGACAAAATTGAAATAGTGTTTCATGTATGATCATTGGCTATTGCGAAGATGGAAAGTTCATAATATTTTAATGTGTTGCCTCTATATTCTTCAAAAATTAATAATGGGAATTTGTCTTGGAAACTTGTCGGTTTCTTTCCCTCTCCCCATCCCTGAGTTTGGTGCAAGTAAAAGATTGTGCATTTCTACAAGTGGTGTCATCTTAAAATAAAGCCACATTGTTTAGACCAATTGTTAGTGCAAGTACAAAAATTGAGAGTTAGTGTCACCTCCATCTCAACATCATGTCAATATTTAACATCGATATTCAATGAAGGATGCTTTTCTAATCTTGTAGCATGTTTACATGGCTATTGTAAGGAATAATAATAAGAATACAACCACTCATCCATATATATGGGGAACATATAAATTATGATGGACTTAAGTTCTTATTCACTCCTTTGTCTTTTTAGCCCAAATTTCTCTTATAATGTAGTAGATTTCATATTACTATTCTCGAAATGGAACTTTTATGTTATTTATTTTCAAACGTAAGAGAATCACGAGAAATAAAACTTGGGTAAGTGTATAAAGTTGGTCGATGAAAAAGTGGCAAGAGGACCACATCAATGTGCACTTGTTCTTGATGCTATAGGTTTGGCAAATCATGAACCTTCACTTAGCTTTCCATGTAGGTTCGATGGACGTTCCTAACAACACAAGTTCCTAAGAATACACACTCGTTCCTATATAACATTTTTGATGGGCCACTGGCATGATTTGTGCCCATTTTCACACATCATGCTAGCATTTTTTCCCTCTTTGAACAAATAGATTTGTGAAGATTTTTCCATCTTTTCCTAGTCAATCCAGGTATGCTTAATTTCCCTTCTTTTCCTCCCAATTTAGTAATATTTACTTTTATTGAATTAATTCAATATATTCTAAGAGAATCTAAATTATAGAAATTTATATTCTTATAGAGAAATCTCATCTAGAAAATTTAGATAGTGACCTCTTACATTTCCTAACATTTTTTCTTTAAAAATAAGTGTACATAATTTACAAGAATTGTGATTATTTTATGTTGTTTTTTTTATTTCTTAAGATATGTGTTGATGTTTTTTGCATTTACATGCCATGCCTTATTAAATTGAAGAAAATATTATAAAATCGAACGTGGAGACAACGTAAACCACGAACCAGCAGACCAAGACGAAGAAAACCCCAACCCACTACAACCACCCAACATAAACACCCAAATTTATGAGAAGCTAGCCACTTTAAGAACACTTGTAAATCAATTAAGTGGCACAAGAGAACCAAGCAGGGAGTCCTTGGCCACTTCATTTGGCATCATTGTGAGTTTCATTGCAAGTTCCCAAGGGAAATTAAATTTTATTTCTAAATATAGGGAAAGAATGTTTGAGTGTTACAATACTATAGAAACCAAGTTAGAGACTTGGGTATTTCAAAACAAGAACTAATGTTTATTTTTAGGGATCATCGATCTGCACAACCACCACCCGTGAACAATAAATGTATTTGCATTTACTAATGCATCCACCCACAAATTAGTCAAAACTGGATGGATAGGGGGTACATGGTATTTGATAAACCTCCCTGCAATAACAGGGAGGTGCCTTTATATTTTTTGTGAAAATTGTTAGCTGAATTTATTTTGGGTCATCATGTCAACTACTCTAACATGGGTGACTTCTAGGGGGTGGGTCGAGGGTTTGCAAAGGACCGAGATCATGGTAGGCATGATCCCATGTTAGGTCCTTGTCCTCTAGGCGAAGGCCTAACCCCCTTTACCAACATCCTCTTGTTGTAGAGATCTTGCAATAAGTACAATTAGTTATATCATCATTAACTCAGAGCCAAGTGCAACACGTTAGATTTGTTGCACTATCTTGGCAGGAGGTTCTTGTTGGTGAAAATGGTAGAGGGGTCATAGCTTCACCCTGTAGAACACAATGAAGTGAGTAGAGGGCACATGGACATAGAATTCGCTCATGTGAATCTCATAGATTCTCAACTTCTATGGGCCTATGCAGGCCAGTTGACAATAGAGTTTCATGGAGGAGGTTAGCATCTTAACCATCTCCATGTTCTTCATCATTATATATTTATATGGTATTATGTGTATTTATATCGATATTTTATTGTATGGTGTTTTTCATTTGTTATTTCCATGTAGTATACCCTCTACGACCATATATGCATTAGTGCATGTATCCACCACTGATGCAGCAGTAGAGGCATCCTATTCATTTGGCGTACCCGATACACAGGTATGTGTCACATTTGATAAATTCACCATTGTGATTTCTTTGTGTTATGACATCCTCAAATTTTTAATGTTCTTGTGTTTCTACGGGTTGTGGGACTAGACAATCCAGAGGAATGTCCATCTGGGATGAAAAATTCACCTACATCACATGTATTATATGTAGAGTTAAATATCATTTAAATCTCAAATTTGTTGTATTTATGTTGTTGAATTTTACTATTTTGTACTAATAGTTCAATATTATTAATATGTATACAAGTTATTGACATATTCTATAGTTATAGTACAATTCCACTCCCTAGGAACCTAGCCTCTGCTCGTGGGTAAATTTACTCTAGTCCAAGGGAGTTTCCATCACTTGTACAACCTGTGGGGGTCCAGTCCCACCCACCACCAACATCTTTCTTATTCGGTGCATCGTCAATGGATGCACCCACATCCCACCCATCCACACCACCTCTTTCATGGTATCTATCCATAGTGGATGAACACATATGTCACCCACCCCCACCACCATTTCCATTGGCCCCATCCACAAGGCTGCCAAAGTAGAGGTTTCCTTTGAGAAGGTTGTGCAACCAAGTGCTCCACCTTCAAGGGACTCTCCATCGATGCTCGAGATATCCACGGTGAGATAATGTGTTTATGATCTTTTTGTGTATCATCGATTTGAATTTATGCATATTTTTTTAATTTTGATGATTTGATCCTTGTAACTGATGCAAGGTGGCATCGTTGAGTGATTAAGGTCACGGAGGAGGGTAACACCCTCACAATTGTCAGTACCATATACAGTGAGTTGTCTTATGTTAAATTATAAAGTATCATTTTGTAAGTATTTTAATTCATTGTGGAAAAAAACTTATAACAATATTTTTTCTTTGGGTGGCCTTTGGAGCGAAAAAGAACACTGAGGCCCAAATCCACTTGAGGTGCTTCTTCAATCGAGATAATAAATATAAATTTCCATGATTCCCCTGTGGGTGGCGAGGGTGGAAGTGGTCAATGATTGACCAATTGCTACCATTTTGTATCTAGTCCTCCATATTCATGTGTTTTTTTATGTTAGGGCACTTGTTGTCATTTTGTAAAAAATGCACAATTTAAACAATGTTGAATACATATATATATATATATATATATATATATATATATATATATATATATACATTTCATTACACGTTTTTTTATGAATATCATTGTTTCTTCATTTTATGTTGATGAATGTATGAATTTCAAAGTGTTTGAATTTTAAAGTGTATGAATTCTTATGTGTATGAATGTGTGATTTTTTTCTAAAGTTATTATAAATACTTCTGTTACACATTAACGAATCACTTATGGTGGAAAACATTGTTAATTTCCAAATCCATAACCAATTAATGGTTCTCATTACCTAAATTTAACAAAACGTTGAAGTCTCATCATAGTTAAGACTCCAGGAACCAATAATAACAATCATGTAGGATAACATAATCACAATAGAAATAAGAAAGTTGAAACCTCACATTACTCTATCCAAAATGAATCATGGTTCATTATAATTTCAATCAAAACATGTTACAGGGGTTTCTTAATACAAAATCAACACATAAAAGATGAGTGCACAATAAAGCCTCACATCAAATGAAAATATACCTTAAATCCTCCATTAATATTGCCAAACGTTTCTACAATGTAACCCAAGAGGAGATCCTCTAAATTCCTAAATTCTCCACCATTTACAATGGAGAGAGATTTATTCTTTATAGAGTGAGTCTCTTCTCTTATACAATAAAATATTATTATTTCCTAAATAACTCCATAACAAGCCAAATAAATATTTTAATAATAAATTAGTTAGATCTCTCCTCAATCCATGGTTTACCATGTTACAACATGTGGACATTAGCCTCTCCAAATCAATTCTCCCACATTCAAAAATAGTAGTAGTATACACCAAATAATGCACATGAAGGGGACACACCACAGAAAATAGACATCAAGCCAATTCAAATGCCATGTTTATGCATCGAATGTTATCTCCAAGAATGTGCATGCATGAAACCACTCGATATGTGTGAATTCCAAGGTATCCAACTCCATGGATGAATGTTCAATATGCCAAGTGGATGGGGCGTCCACAACAAAGTATGTGATCAATTCCTATCCTTTCCTTTCCTTGCCTTTGTTTTTCTTTCTTTCCTATCCTTGTCTTCGTTTCCTAGCCTTGCCTTTCATTTTCCTTTCCTTGTGTTCCCTTACCTTTCCTTTATGCTCATTGTCTTACCTTTCCAATCCTTACTATGTCATTCCATACCATGTATTTCCTTGACTTTCCATGTCATTCTTTGCCTTTCCTTCACTTTCCATGTCATTCCATGCCATGCTATGGCATGGCATGTCATTCCATGGCATGCCTTGCTTTGCCATGCATTTCCTTGCCATGCATTGTATTTCCTTTCCTTGTCATTCCATGCCTTTCCTTGCCTTGAATTTCCATGCCATGCCTTGCCTTTTCATGCAATGCCATGCCATGCCTTGCATTTCCTTTCCTTTCCATGCCATGCCATGCCTTGAATTTCCTTGACTTTTCATGCCATGCCTTGCCTTACGATGCCATTCCTTTCCTTTCCTTACCATGCCATGCTTTGGTCACCTCAACACTACAACCATTTGGATATCACATAGCTCATATTCATGCATATACATTACAAATTTCATATGATAATCCTTATCTATATTAATGTTCAATAAATAAATGTGTGTTTGTTTACATGATTCCTTGCATCTATTATACATTCAGAACATAATTTTGAACCAGTATCCACATACCAAAGTTCCACATTTGAATTTTCATGTTTAAAAAAATCACAAAACTATCATCATCATAAACACATAACAATAAAAATAATATCTCGCAATACATAAATAGATCATGATGTATACATATCAAATGTCTATATGATTCTACCTAAATACAACAAATACTAAGAAATGAATCACTAAGATGAGTAAAAATCAAATTTCTAACCTTCTAAGTCCAAAATATAGGTTGTTACATTTACAAATCCCTAGAACACAACTATGATCTGAAATAGACTAATCCCTCTTATTGGCCCTCGACCAAGTTTTGAGGATCCTTGGTCATGTTTGACCTATTTTTGGGACTTCGATAAGCTGTCGAAGGAAGAGCACAAGACGAAGCAAAGATCGTGGGATCTTGGCCCCTCGTTAGGGACTTTTGGGTTTTTGGATTATGTAACGGGTATGGGGATGTTGGCCCATGGGTTTACCCATGCTTAGGCCTATTTTGTAATGTATAAATAGAATTCTAGGCGATGTAAGAAGTAGTGAATAATGACTAGTAGTGACTAGTCTGTTGCAAGTGTGCTAAGTGATGAGTGTTAATTGCTTTGTGCATACTGTGTGGGGCTTGTAGAGCTAAGTGCAAGTGATTGTAAGAGACTATGGAAGGCTTTGTGTTATAACTCAAGGAAGGAGGATCCAATGAGGTGCACATCTCCTGTCCTCTGCGGAGTTGATTTTGAGGCTTTGTGCATGTAAGAAGATTGAAAGAAGATAATAAATAATATGAAGAGTTGGTGGACATAGCCCCAGGGTGGGGGTGAGCCACATATATCATGTGTTGTGAATGCTTTGTGCTTTTGGTTGTTCTTTTTTTTATGTGATTCAATGCTTAGTGTGATGTTAGATGATAGATGAATCTGATATGATAGTTTAGTGTTGAATAATGTGAATGAATGCTAGATCTGATCTCTATTTGTATATTTAGTTCTTGAATCTATTGGATCTGTGTGAATACTGTGCTGATCTATTGTTAGGGTTTAGTTGTGTTGTGAGCTAAATATGAATATTAATGAATTGTAATTGCTAAGTTCTTTGATAAGGTGTTATAATCACAGATCTGTGTTCCATCTAAGGTTGCAGACATCTGAGTCCTGTAACCACCCCCGCCTCTACCTCGAGTGAGACTTCATCTTCTTTGCAGGTGTTGTTGAAAGGGATAGTAGTTAGGGTTTTGTTGGTGCGCTCTTGAGCGTTGAACCCTGGGTATGCCCCTGTGCCAACAAGTGGTTCCGTTGTTGGGACCTGAAACTGTGATTACTGGGAACTAAGGAAGAAGAAGTTGTGTGCGAAGATCTGACCTGAAACTGTGAAATCTTTGTACGTAGATTTGTTTCCCTAGTGCACAGTATTCTACTTAATATGTGAACCTCTATGCTAAGAAGAGAAGTCAGATCCGAAGAAAAGAGGTAAGATCTGATAGTTTTCTGCTCTGATAAAGGTAAGAATAGTGTAAAGTTTTAGATCTATAAGCTTTGTGCTCTACCGAAAGTAAGATAAGTGGAAATTTGTGTTTCAAGAATATGGATCTAGGTATGTTTGATAAAAAAATTCCTAGCCTGAAAAATAGGGCACAACTAGAAGAAAGAAGACCTGATATAAGTAGATCTGATAAGAATAGTGAAGGATATGTGATTCCTATGCATAGAAAGAACGTTTGGACTAACAAATGGATGAAGGATCCTAGAAATAATTTTTTGCAGGTTAGCTACCATGATCCTGGTGCACAGTACAAGAAAGGATGGGGATCACTTAAGAGAAAGAGAGGATTAACTCTTTGTTACAGTTGCAGAAGACCGTGACATCTTGCTAAGGAATTCCCTAGTAGAAGACCTAGTTGTCTTTGTTGTAAAGATATGGACCATGAAGTTTTAGATTGCCCTAGAATGATTGCTAAGATTGAAAGAATGAATACGAGACAAGAAGACCATGAGAAAGATCAAGAAACTGAGACCATAGTAGAACCCCAAAAGGAATCAGAGGTTGTACTATTATAGATGAAAGAAACCCTGAATGACCACAGAGATACTAATATATTAGAGATATTAAAAGAGAAATAGAAAAAAGAAGTAAGAATAGGAGACTTCAACATTCACTGTATTCTGGATGAAGAAACACAGGTGAATATTATTACAGAAAGAACTTGGAAATTTTTAGGAAAGCCTACTATGATTCCTTCATTGGGAGGAATAGGATTATTTAGAGGAAAGATGATAACCCCATGTGGAATACTTGCCTAGATATCTATGAGTGCTCATGGAACTTCGAAAGAATAATATTTTGAGGTTGTTAAATATATTGAGGACAACGCCCCATTTTCTATATTACTAGGAAAACCTTGGATTAGAAGGGATGAGGCTAGAAGAAAAGAAGAAGAAGTCTTAGAGTAGAAGAAGCAAGAATTGAAAGATTTCATGACTAGGAGGATCGCACACTTGATTGAAGATTGGGAGAAGAGATCAAATATATTTAGAACCATGGATGTCGAAGTTGGAAGAACACAGGAAGAATCACAAGAGACTGAAACACCTGCCCCAGATAGAGAAGAAGTATTGCCTCTGAATCCTAGGAAAGAATCTCAACAACGCGAAGTTTCTATGCCAAAAGAAGACAAGAATCATAATGGAAAGAGGAATAACGAGATGAATATCACTAAAAAAAAGGCTAGAAATCTCAGTAAGAAGAGAGCCAAGATCGAAAAGTTACAGAAGGTTCCAGAAGGAACTTTGCAGAAGGAAAATTTGCAAAACTGGAACTTCGTCGGGATATCAGAACAATGCTACATGGCACTTTGCCATGGCGAAGCGATATATTCATTGAGAGAATTAGAACCGTTAGCTCGACGCCCTGAATGGTTAAAACAACAGTTGTGTCCAGAAATCTTGCCATCAGACCATTGGGATCGCGCCACAACGGTCAGAACTGCATTAATGAAGGTCTCTTGCCCATTGGAAAGATCTGTTACGTTGTTGTCTACTTATTCCATCGATTGTTGCACTGAGAACACTTTTTCGAATTATATCAGAGAGAACTCATTTCTACCGCGCTGTGATTAATAAGATTGACACAAGTTCTATTGTTTTTCACACTCATTCATCCATCTGATCTAACAATGTATGCCGGACGAGCTCAACGCCGCAGAGAAAATCATTGAAGAAGTTCTCATCGATCTCATGGATGAGAAAGTAATGTCTGCAAGCATTCAAGAGTCCTCGACAAGAGGAGTGCAAGCCTCTCTGTCGACCACTCATGGATCCAGGCCATCTCGAGTTGTCATAGAAAAGAGAACCAAGCACACAGATGACCTAGCAAATTTTAAGCTAATCCTGACCATCTTACTTGACTACATCCCACCCATGTCTGGCACGGTGAGTCGTGATAGTGTGCCAAGAGATTTGGAGTACACCATGGTTACTGCATACCTCTCGAAGGGAATACATGCAGTTTGAGCATAGCAAGACAAGATCGCAACATTGAAGTTCAATGACTTCAACCAAGGAGATCGGAAGAACCATAGTATGCTCACCCTATATAAATACTTAACCGGGACAAAGGGAAAGAACTAGAAAATAATGCCCCAGCCATGGACGATAAACCTCGCGCAGTCCACCCTGTTGAACGTAATGAAAATCCCACACTTTGGAGGGCACTAAAAAGTTAACGCATGTGTCAAGATCCTACTTTCATGTTACCATGGTGGCTACTTATGGCTAGACCGTCATGTCACATGTGATTTGATGATGATCCATAAGATCACCAGATTGATTATGCAAGGACCCGACCCACGTGACATTTATCCATGGAAGGCCATAGATTGCGCCTTAGAACAGAAGATCAAGGATACCTACGGTGATGTTGAGAAGGGGACGTGAGGCTACAAGGTAGCTTCCATCAAGAATGGTGTAGTGTGCCTAGCATGCCAATTAATTGCAAGAAATCTAGTAAGGAAGAACATGCCCACACAGGTCACGGGGTTTGTCGTTGAGCTCGTGGGGAAATGTGTAGAATACCTACAGATGAACTGGATGAAGTGCCTAGTCAACCAGCTGAAGTTAGACTATCACGAAACTCAGGATCAGGCTTACGAGTTCCACTTCAGCTGGCTCTTGATACTCATAGCGTTTATTGATTGGGATATGCCAGAAGGTGCGAACTTCCTGGATATTGAGTCGTTCGAACCACTTGCTGCGAAGTTCACCACTCTCTGGTACTCGAGTGATATGGGAAAACATTGGCAATCAAATGTAGTTTTTCATACATATTATCTCTAGCTAAAGAGGGTTATCGAAGCCTAACCCTACATGACTACGAACACCCTACATCGGTTCCGACTCCTCATGAAGTTCTTCACAGATTGACACATCATATATATTACTGTGCAAGAATACAAGCATAAGGAGGAGCTTCAGTCATAATACAAGCTCACAGAAGAGGACCTTGAGGAGATAAATAAAGATTGGTCAGTATACCTCCTTATCCCCGCTGACCCTACAGATATGTCTGACCCCGAACTTGATATCTCGGAGGCTGCTCACAAAGAACATGACACACCCAGACCTAGCAAAAGGAAGAATACTAAAGAATCCCAATACTTAAGCAGCGCATCAAATAAGACTGCCTCTGCATCACCTGGTCGAGGGGCTTATTACGAAGTAGAAGAAATAAATGGCAAAGAAGATGAGCAGAAGCAAGGCAAAGTAACACCACCTAGAGATGAGGCTAATCCCTTGAAGAAGAGGATGGTTTCGGCCATGAAACACTCTTCTCGGAAGAAATCAAGAGCCAGCTTGACTAAATTGCAGATTGTGCCCACTATCGATGATTTTGACTTCATCATCGCAGCTGTGAATGATGCCTCACAGAAATCTTGCAGAAACAAGAAGCCAAATAGGAATAGATGTACGACAGAATTGAGGTTGAACTCTGAGGGGTACAATAGTCCCTTTAGTCCAGTCGTGCAGTGTCCAACACACCCCTACCATTGGGAGAACTAGAGTTGGGAGATGAGCCATCCCAACTCCGCCGACTAGCTGATGCAACTGAAGCTCACCTTCATCATGCACAAGAAGAAACAGAACAAGCCATCCAGGCCTTGAAGCAAGTGCAAGAAGTAATCGTAGAAAAACACCAAGTTACGGAGCAGGAGAAGGTTGCTCTCCAGACAAAGTTTGAGGAGGAGAAAGCACAAATTCAGCAGGAAAAAGAACATTTTCTTGCAGAACAACTTGAAGTGAAAGAAGAAGTCAACAGAGCACTTTTGTCTCTGAAAAGATTAGAGCCAAAGGCAAAAGATCGAGTCACGCATCAAGTAGACCAGCTCGCATAAGCTATCCAACAACTACAACAAATAATAGCATACCTAGAGCTCCACACAATACCTGACACTCTATAGGAGCTGAGGGATCAAAGAGATGCAACTGCTCGAAGCACAGCTGAGAGAATAAAGGCCCTTTCTATGGAATGTAAGCAACTAAGTGATCACAGTGCCCAGACTTGTGAGCAACTCATTGAGAATCCATATCTAAAGGCACTGGAGTCACAAGTCCAGAAGGTGAAGCAGTAAGAATAAGAAATATAGGCGCAGTTGAAGCCTGTGTCAGCTGTTGAAATGATGAAGTGATCCCAAGAGTAGCGCAGTGCTCAAAAACAGGTCTACACCATTCATAGCAGAGTTATGGAAGAGACTCAGAGGCTCCAACCTATACAATATGAGGCTTTCCAACTATTCTCAGATATCGAAGGCCAAGGAGAAGAACTCGAGAAAGTCATCATTGTAGTTGAACAATGCTTAGAGGGACCCATAAACTAATCTGTTATCCAAGATTTCATTGAATAGGAGGTCGTGGTATAACAACAAGTCGACGCAGCTCGAGCCAAGCTCGAGGATTTTGAGACATAATTACCCATATCAGAGTGAATCGGGACGAGTCACAGGTGAGTGTTAGGGGCCTATTGGCCCTCGACCAAGTTTTGAGGATCCTTGGTCATGTTTCACCTATTTTTGGTGCTTTGATAGGTTGTTGAAGGCAGAGCGCAAGACAAAGCAAAGATCAGAGGATCTCAACCCCTCGTTAGGGTTTTGGGTTTTTGGGTTATGTAACAGGTATGGGGATGTCGGCCCATGGGTTTACCCATGATTAGGTCTATTTCGTAATGTATAAATATAAGTCTAGGCGATGTAAGAAGTAGTGAATAATGACTAGTAGTGACTAGTCTGTTGCAAGTGTGTTAAGTGTTGAGTGCTAATTTCTTTGTGCATATTGTGTGAGGTTTGCAGAGCTAAGTGCAAGTGATTGTAAGAGACTGTGGAAGGCTTTGTTCTATAACTCAAGGAAGGAGGATCTAGCGAGGTGCACAGATCTCTTGTCCTCTGCGGAGTTGATTTTGAGGCTTTGTGCATGTAAGAAGATTGACAGAAGCTAATAAATAAGACGAAGTGTTGGTGGACATAGCCCAAGGGTGGGGGTGAACCACGTATATCCTGTGCTGTGAATGCTTTATGCTTTTGGTTGTTCTTTTGTTTATGTGATTCAATGCTCAATGTGATGTTAGATGATAGATGAATCTGATATGATAGTTTAGTGTTGAATAATGTGAATTAATTCTATATCTGATCTCTATTTGTATGCTTAGTGCTTGAATCTATTGGATCTGTGTGAATGCTGCAATGATATACTATTAGGGTTTAGCTACGCTGTGAGATAAATTTGAATATTAACGAATTGTAATTGCTAAGTTCTTTGATAAGGTGTTAAAATCACACATCTATGTCCTAGCTAAGGTTGCAGACATCTGAGTCCTGCAACCACCCCTGCCTCTACCTCGAGTGAGACTTCATCTGCTTTACAGGTGTTGTCGAAAGGGCCAGTAGTTAGGTTTTTGATGGTGCGCTCTTAAGCATTGAACCCTGGGTCTGCCCCTATGCCGACACCTCATTTCATGTATTTCCATGTAGCTTCCCATTTTAACCTATACAACAATAAATGTATATGTTTTCATAACATTATGCAAGGAAAAATTCAAATCAAAATGTGGATTGCAATGAAACAATAATCACAAAAAAAGGACTTCAATGCCTAGGCTAATATGGATCTAGCAAGGTCCAGGTCATGGTCTAGGTAATGATCTATGTCATGGTCTAGGTCATGGTCATGTACTTGCTCATGGTATACGTCTAGGTCATGGTCTAGGTCATGATCTAGGTCTAAATATAGGTGTATGTCATGGAATATGTCATGGTCATCATATAGGTCTAGGTCACAGTCTATTGTCTAGGTCATAGTCTATGCTATAGTTCTATGTCTAGGTATTTCCATGCCTTTCCATGTCTATGTCTTCCTATTTCTAGGTCTAGGTCTAGGTCTTGACATGTCTAGGTCAAGACCATTTTTTCCTTTTGATGTACCAAACATGCTATAGTGTATTAGATTCTAAGAGGGAGGGAGAGGAATACATAGAGGGGAGGTAGAGAGAGAGTGTATGAGAGTATGAGAGTCATAGAGAAGAAGACAGAAAGGGGGGGTGGAGAGAGAGGAAGAAATAAAGTGTGAGGGGGGGATAGAGGAAGAAAGAGAGGGGGAGTGTGAAGAGAGGAAGAAAGAGAGTGTGAGGGGGAGAGAGAGGAATACAAAGAGAGTTTTTGAGAGTGAGGGATATGGATATGGAGAGAGAGAGTAACGAGGGAGAGAGGGAAGGTGGGAAGATAGAGGAAAAGAGAGCAAGGTGGGATAGTGGGGGAGAGAAAGGGAGGGGTATATCGTGGGAGAGAGAGGGAGGTTTAGATGAAAGAGGTAAAGAGAGAAGGGCGATAGAGAAAATGAGAGTTCGAGACTGAGATGGAGAGAGAGAGGGAGGGGTAGAGAGGGATGGAGGAGGTATAAAAGTGGAGGATGGAGAAAGAAAACAAGATTATTAAGAGGAGTTGAGAGTGAGACAGATAGAGAGAGAGGGAGGCAGAACTAGGGGAAAAGAGAAGGTAGTAGGGAGAGAAGGAGAAAAAGGGGAAGAGGGAGAGATTCATAGTGAAACTAACAACAAGGAGAGAGAAAGAGGTGGTAGATGTAGGAGAGAAAGAGAGGAGATATATTGGGAGGGAGGGGGAGAGAGAGAGGAAGGNGTGGGGGAGAGAGAGGAAGTGGGATACAAAGTGAGTGACAAAGAGGGGTAGATGTATGAGAGAGAGAGAGAGAGGAAAGATGGTGGGAGGGAGGGGGAGAGAGAGAGAGGGAGGAGGGGGTATAGAGAGAGTGAGAATGAGTTTGAGAGGAAGGGATGAGAATGAGGGAAGAGGGAGTAGAGAGATATAAACAGAGAAATGGGGGTAGATTAGAGGAGAGAGAGGGAGGGGGATACATTGAGAGAGAAATGGAGGGAGATATAGATGAAGGGGGAGAGAGGAGTACATGAAATATAGAGAGGGTGGAGAGGGCGATAATGGGAGGGAGGGAAAGAGCCAACAAGAGTAGAAGAGAGTTTGAGAGTGAGATAGAGAGATAGAGCGATAAGGTAGAGAAGGAGGGAGGAGGGAAAAAAGGGGAGGGAGGGAGAGAGATAGGAAGAATAAGAGAGAGGTGGAGAGTGATATGGAGAGATATAGAGAGGTAGGTATAATTAGAAAGAGAGAAAGCAGGGCAAAGAGAGTGAGAGTGAGAGAGAGACTAACAACATGGAGAGAGAGAGAAGGAGGTGGGAGAGAGGTGGGAGGGTGAGGGAGAGTATAGGGGGAGGGACGGACAAAGGGGAAGAGGGAGGGGGAGAGATATAGAGAGAGAGAAGGAGGGAAGGAGGGGGAAAGAGAGAGAGGGGTGGATGTGGGAGAGAGAGAGAGAGGGAGGGAGAGAGTCGAAGAGGGGGAATATAGAGAGGCAGTGGATGTGAGAGTGTGAGGCCATGTGACGAAAAAAAATATTTTTTATCATATTTGATACCATCTTATTAATGTTCCTAGCCTCCATCTAGGAAAAAATATGCATGGAGTACACATAACATGAAACTTCTGCTAATTAAATCCATTCCTTTATTGTTATCCTTTTTCCCATAGCCTATAACTACAATTTATAACTGATTTAGCCACACCAACAAAAATAAAACATATGCATCTGAAACATGATAATAATCAACAAGAGATACAACTAAATTGCTCATTAAAGAAACATGTAAGTCATTCTCATTCACGCAGAGTTCATGCACAACCATAACACATGTAAATAACTCAGTACAAGGTAAAACACTTGCCCTAAACAAGAATCGTGCAACTAGATTCTTGGGACAAATGTTCCACCCAACCATAGACTGGCTATTCCGGATCCAAGAGGATTTTAGTGGCCACCCACATATTCCAACTGGCTAAAAAAAAGTTTTTGACAACTTACTATTTTTAGTAGCTTTTCGAGTCCCAAACTTTCGGGGCCATTTTGAGAGCCTAAACGACGTTTTTTTACGATTAGAATCCTCAATAATAAATAAATGATTTGATTGAGACCCAAAAATGAATCTCCTCATTAATACTTTTCCAACAAGCTATCGTGCACCCCAAATAGAGATCGTATGCCAAAGTTATTCCCTTGAGATGTTGATACACCAAACTACCCTAAACGGGGTCCAGAAAACTGTTGGTTTTTCATCTTCCATGGCTAGGGTTTTGGATTTTCTTTATGTTAAAAAGGAATTTGGAGCCTCATTATAAAAACAATATTCTTTCAAATGAGCGTAGCCATCACATCTCTTCTCAGAGATAAGATGCCACCATTCTAACAAGTCTTTCACTCTATATTTCTACAGTTGTGTACATTTCGCTCATTAATAGAAATTGTGTATTATTGTATCTATGTGTTTATGGTTATATATATGTTATATTATTGGATATCTGATATATATCTATACATTTATTTATTATATCTCCTCTCTCATTTCGTGCCGAAAATAATCTAGATCAGTGGTATCAGAGCACGCTGCTCTTGATCGTTTTTCAGTGCATGTCCTTGACGAGGTCTGAGTATAGAAGGTTGGGTATCGAGATTGTCTCTCTTGAGGAGAATCCATCTTGCATGCCCAAGAAACCCTCCATGTCAAAAGAAAAGAAAGACAATAGACAAGAATATTCTATTAATATGTAGCTTTAGCAAGCTCTCATGTGACAAAGGAATGAAATGATGGAGAATTTTTCCCATATCCTTCAATCCCTATCGATAATAGCAAGTGAATCTTCATTAAATAACCACTTTGTAGGAACCTCTCTTTTCAAGGTACAATTTAATTTTGATATTCCTGTCTTTGAAGGTTATATCGATGTGGATGCCCTAGAAAAATGGTTAAATCTGCTAGAAGGTTGTTTCTCTGTTCACAATTTTTCCGACAAGGAAAAGATGACTTTCGTACTCCTTAAGGCTCTCCCCCATGTTAGACATTGGTGGGAAAATTAATAGTATAAATTTTCCATAGAGGAGTCTGGAATATATGGGGTTGACCCCACTTTGGATTTTTTTGAGGATGCAATCAAGGAACAATATTACCATGTTGGTAACTATGATGATTAATACATGAGATGGACCACACTGCAAGAAGAGAGGGGCCAAACAGTGTTAGATTTTACAAATACTTTCCATACCTTATGCATCAATCTAGGTATCAAACACTATGAGGACATATGGTTCTAAAATACAGCGGGGCTCTTCATAAGTACATCAAAACCGAAATGAATTTACTAGACACCTCATCACTGGGAACTACCTATGGATATGTTGTCGAAATCGAGCATAAATTTAGGCACCAGAAAAAACGGGATTTTGGGTCTACAAATCCAACAAAAACAAAGTATGGTAAAGATGACCCTAACAACCGGCCTCTAGAAAACTAGTCCAAGCCACAGGAAAAGAAGGGTAACAAAAATATGAAGAAGGACACTTGAAAGTGGTGTGATTTCCAAAAAAATCCCTTGTCACAACACTGATTAATCTCGCTCAAAAAAATCATTAGTGGCCAAGATCAAAGAAAAGGATCATAACCATGATTCAAAAAATAATGGGAGAAGACAGATCATCGACCCCTACCCCACTGCTACTGTCACGACCGCATCAATTCAACTAGAAAAACCAACAGATCCTAAACAAGGGGAGTGCCTTTTCATTCATAGATGTGGGTGAAGGGAACCCCACTACATTTTATTGTTGATAGAGAGATTCAGAAGAAATTCATCTCAGTAGAGGCCATCAAATAGTTGGGATTGTTGACAACACCACACCTGCAACCATACAACATCGGGTGGCTTCTCCAGGGAAAATATATTTGTGTCATCCAATAGTGTCGATTGTCATATGACATCCAAACCTTCAAGGATGGGGTATTATGTGATTTTTTTGCTGGATGTCTTTGATTTTCTTTTGGGCCATCCATATATGTGGAAGCACCATGCTATTTATGATTCTCGACCCCATAGTGTCATTGTTACTCTAGGGGGTCATATCTACAGGATACCATAGATAGTTGTGACTACTGTAAGGCCAAAATAGTGCCACAAGATAATTTCTCATACTAAAAAATTCAACCTCTTCACAATCTGTTCAAAATTGAACATAAGGACAGTGCAACCACTGGAGCCTTAGCCCAAGAACTTTCTTTCCAATAAAAACATATTGCAGAAGAGAAAGAAGATATTTTTTCTTCACCTACAATGGTACCTATAGACTGCCCAGTCAAGAAAAGATACAAGAGGTTGGTTGAACAGATTCAACCCCACTAGCAACAAATCCATGAAAGTATTCAACAAGCTAAGCATCGCGACTTCTCTAGCAAGGAAAGAAACTCACCAGGATTCAGATTCAACAAACGCTTTCCCCTCTCCCCCGAGAACTCAATGCAATGAATATCATTGCTTCCTAAGGAAGTAGTATTTATCCAGAAGTATCTCTATAGCCACCCACCTATTCCAACTGCCTCAAAACATTTTTTTGGCAACTTACTATTTTTAGCATCTTTTTGGGTCCCAAACTCCTGAGGCCATTTTGAGGGCCTAAATGATGTTTTTTTACAATAACGCAGATCAATGACAGCCAAAGACTTTGATTGATCCCCAAAAATTAATATCCTTGTCGATACCTTCTCAACGAGCTATCATGTGCCCCAAATCGAGATCATATGCCAAATTTATGCCCCTAGGAAGTTGATACACCAAACTACCCAAAATGGGGTCCACAAAACTATTGGCTTTTCACCTTCCGGGGTTAGGGTTTTGGATTTTGTTTATGTTAAAAAGGCATTTGCATCCTCATTGTAACAATCACCTTCTTGTGAATGAGCGTAGCTATCACATCTCTTCTTAGAGATAACCTTCCACCATTCTAGCAAGTCTTCCACTTTATATTTCTACAGTTTTGTACATTTCACTCATTAATAGAAATACTATATCTATGTGTTTATGGTTATATCTCTCATACATATTTTTTATAATATTGGATATCTGATATATCTTTATACATTTATTTATTATATATGTGATCTCATTGCATGCCGAAAATAATCCGGACCAGTTCCAAATCTCAATAGCAAGTCACTCCCAAGATCAGGCTAGCAATCCACAAAAGAGGGTGGTCTCTCACTTTCCACTCATAGCTCATAAATTTCTCAACCCAAATGATATTGTACTACAACTATCTCGAATTTTCCACTAGCTCTCTTCCCTCTTGATCTGCCCAACACAAGGAATGGACCATTCATTTATCAAGCTTAGCCAAAGGGATGTACCATCTGTTTATCAAGGCGAACCCAAGGAATGCACCATTTGTTTATGAAGGTCTCTCTGTCACAGGAAGCTAGGAATATCTCAACTGATTGTTCAAGGGAACACTACTCGTAGGAAAACTATCAGCAAACCAACAACAACACATGTTGTTTCAATGAAGCTCATGCAGGATTACACTCTTACGACCTGACAATGGGGCTCTCCAGTTCTCCAGCTCTAGTTCGCTCCAATTATGCTACATTACGCTTCATAATTCACCTTCCTCTCACTGCACCATCTCCAAAACCTCCTTTCTCTTCCTACGCACGAACTTGACTAACCCCCCAAGTTGTTCGAACTATTTTTACTTCTCCTAGTAGATTGTGATTGACCCCCATGTGCCCAATAACTTTGGTATGTGATGACTCACACCCACCCTCGTACATGTATTCAATGATTGGCTTCGGGAACTCTCAATCTGACATCAGAAGGTTCATATACAATAACATATTTAGGAAAATGAGTTAAATTGATATACATGGGTAATCCCCCTTGGACCCCTCTTGGCCATTATCCTATACACCCCCCTCTCTTATGGATTAACTCATCCCCCATCTCTTTTTCATGTCCCCTTAACAATTGGCATCACATTTTTAATAATAAAACAAAGAAATACAATTCACATATTACATCTCTTGGTCATAGCCATGTATTATATCTACATAAGAGTTAATTAAATTAGGGATTTAGCATTCCCCCTCCCCTACAATTTGTGTCATCCTCGATACACTCTATACTGATATACATATATACAAATTTACATCACAATACTCAAGAATACAATTTCTATAATTTAACAACTCCAACCAAAATGTCATGTTCCTCTCAACTTGCTGACCCAAGGAATGAACCATTCGTTTATCAGGGATACCTAGGGAATGTGCCATCTGTTTATCAAAATCCCCAACGCAATTTTCCAGGACTCTGAGATGTTGTTCCAGAACTCTAGTTGCTCAAAACAAAGTCTTGCATTATGTCTTCTTCAAAACTATCAGACATTTTTTGGTATTCCACCCGCATATTTTCTACATGATTCCATGTAGCATCTACAATACTGTAGCAAGTCCATTGAAAATTTACCATCCCTATGGATTTGTTCCTGAGAAATTTGACTTTCTTGTCTAGGATGCATACTGGTTCCACCCAAAAATCCCCTTCGTGCTCCACCTAGATCACGTTCTAATGAATGACATGATTAGCATCATGTACATATGTTTTAAGTAACAACACATGAAATACATTATGGATACACATTGATGCAGGTAAGGAAAGCATGTATGAAACTGGCCTTATATTTTCTAATATTTCAAATGGACCATAGTATCTTTGTACCAACTTCTGGAAACTTACTAATCTTAGCGAACTTCTCTTTTCCTTTACTTTCAAAAACACATGTTCTCTCACTTTAAAATATCTAAAAACTCTATTCATGTCTGCATACCTTTTCTTCCTATCCTAGGTAGCTTTCAAATTCTGCTTAATCTTTGCAATCTAATATTCCTTTTCTTTTAGAAATTATGGCCCAAAAATTGTTCTGTTTGTTGAATTATCCAAACTCATCAGGGTGTTACATTTTCGGCCATATAATGCCTCAAATGGAATCATTTTCAATGAGGCCTGATATCCAGTGTTGTAGGAGAATTCAACTAAATGGATATAATATTCCCACTTTGATGGTTGATCCATCACATACATTCTAAGCATGTCCTCAATTATTCTTTTAGTCCTTTATGTTTTTCCATCTGACTTTGGATGATACATTGTACTAAGATTTAAATTTGTCCCAAATCCTTTGAACAAACCCTTCCAAAAATTGGAAGTAAACTTTGGATCCCTGTCTGAAACTATTGCCTTAGGAACTCCACGTAGCCTAGAAACTTCTCTCATATAAATATCTGTAATATTTTCTATCTTCTGTGTAGTCTTTACTAGAATGAAATGCACTCCTTTAGACAACTTATCCACTACCACCATGATGGAATCATGATGCTTCATTGTTCTTGGAAGCTTAGTAATAAAATCAACTGAGATAACTTCCTACTTCCATTCTAGAATGGGTAAAAGTTGTATAAATCATGTTGGGTGTCCATGTTCTCTCTTTTCCTTTTGGCATTTTAGACACCTAGCTATGTAATTAGCCACTTCTTTCTTCATTCCTGGCAAAAAATATCGACTTCTTATTGTTTCAATTGTTTTTTTATATCCTGGGTGCCCGACATATGGCACATTGTGCATCTCCTTCAGCACTACACTTTTCAGTTCACTGGAATTCGATACATACACTTTACCTTTGTACATGAGAATTCCATCTTCTTTCAGCTCATAATAATTAAATTTCTACTAAAAATTTCTTTGGTGTAATGTCTCTTTTATTTTTAAATAATTCTAATATGAATTTGTTGTTGCAATGATTTTTTCTTTCAGATCTGTCCCATACATACTAATGGTTACAATATGCACTTCATGAGCTCTCATATTGAGTGCATTGACCACCTGATTTTCCTTGCCTTTTATGTGCTAAATTTCAAAATCATATTCACTCAGAAAGTCCAACCATCTAGTTTTCCTAACATTTAGTGTTGGTTGTCCAAACAAATGCTTCAGACCACAATGGTCTATCCTTATCTTGAATTTCTTGCCCACAAGGTAATTCCTCCACTTTTTTAATGCATCTACAATCGCTTCTAACTCCAAGTCATGGGTAGAATAATTCCTCATGCTCTTTTCATTTTCTAGACTCATAGCATACCACATGATCCTTTCAACTGAGGACTCCACCAAACTCTTCCTTGCATGCATCGATGCACACAAAAAAATTATCGTTTGGATTTGTAATCTTAAATATTGGAGAACTTGTTAATATTCCCTTCAACTATTGAAAACTCTCTTCACACTTGGAAGTCCATTCAAACTTCACACCCTTCCTTTGCAATGAAGTGATTGGACTTGCAATATTTGAAAAACCTTTTATGAATCTTCGGTAATCACTAACAAGACCCATGAATGATATGACATTCATCACATTACTTGGCGTTGTCCATTCTCTAATGGCCTATATCTTATTAGGATCCGCTTATATCCTTGTTGTTGATATTATAATCCCCAACCAGTGAATTTTCTTTTGATAAAAGATGAACTTACTTAGCTTATCATATAATTTGTTCTCTCTAAAAACTTGTAAAACCATTCTTAACACAATTACAAACTTTTCCAGGTACTCCTTGAACACTCCATTCATCAAACACATAAAAATAGTTGGGGCATTTGATAGTCCAAATGGAACTACCGTGAATTCATAATTCTCATATCTTGTTATAAATGATGTCTTATTGATGTCTTCTTTCCTTATCCCTACTTAATGATAGCCCGATCTCAAGTAAATATTTGAAAATATTATTTCACCTTTTAGCTGATCAAACAAATCATCAATTCTGGGTAAAGGATACTTATTCTTTATGGTAACCTTACTAAGTTGCCTAAAATCAATACAAAACCTTAAGGTTCCCTCCTTCTTCTTCACAAATAGAACCAGGCCTCCCCAAGGTGACACACTTGGGTGTATATACCCATTTTTTAACAATTCTTCAAGATGCATATGAAACTCCTTGAATTCTAGTGTACCCATTCCATATGGTGTCTTAGACGTTGGGGAAGATCCTAGCACCAAATCGATAGAGAAATCAATGTCTCTCTTTGGTGGAAATCCCGGGACTTCTCTAAAAACATCTTGTAAATCCATCAATATCGGATTGTATTCAATTCTTTCCACTTTAGCTTTGTCTACCTCCTCCATATGGGTTGCAACCACCTGACATCCCTTCCTGAATCTTTTCTTCAAGTGCATAGTTGAAATCTCTCTAATAGCTACAACTCTAGGAATGCCTTGAATCTTTCCTTGTTTCCCTTCCTCATCGAGACATGTGATTTCCTTGTTTTAATAGTCTAGGACAACATGATTCTTTTCCAACCAATCCATGGAAATTAGATAGTTCTATCAAACTAATGCTATGATGTTTACATCTACCTTCGTGTTGAGCCCATTCATGTCTATTTGACAATTTTTAACCAACTCATTGATCTTTCTTTTAGCCCCCATGGCTAACTGAACTAACCATTATTTCTTATGCTTACTTATTTGCAAGTGAAATATTTCAACAATGTTAGCATTTATGTAACTATGTCTAGCTCCAGAATCAATTAAAATTGGTATGGGATGGCTATCAATCTTACCTTCCACTTAGATCATGGGGGATTTATATTTTAACTTCTTGTTTTCCAAGGTTGCATAAATCCTTGGCATACTTCCTCCCATGTATTCCACTATTTCAGCCTCCTAAATGTTGTGGAAAATCCTCATTATTTCTCCTTTATGAGGGTAGTCCCTATATAAGTGATTTTCCCCACATCCCCAACATCGAACAAGCTTATTCCTCAGAATTTTCCCAACTGAATATGCATTCTTTTGATCATTTTTGGCTGCTGGAGTTGCTGACTTGCTTGGGAGTTATTTTTCAAAAAGGGTGGCTTAAAACTTTTCTTCCTTTGATCCTAGCTTCCCCTCATTTGGTCATTCCAAGCCTTTTGGGACATTGACCTTCCTTTGCTTTTCTCATAAATGTGTCTTTCTCTCATTATGATCTCCTCCAAGGTCTTGGGGTTGTCATATTGAATATTATCACTATAGAAGGACGGTAACCCACTTAGAAACCTTTGGATTTTAACCTTATCCTTGATGAAGTCAACCTACTTCAATAATTCAAAGAACCACTTCTCATATTCCTCCATTGTCATGGTTCCCAAGTTGAGTTCAAAGAAATCTTTCATATTTCTCGCATAGTAATGCTCAGACAAATATTTCTCTTGGAAATATACTTTGAATTTACTACATGAGATTATCTTCTCATCAAGGTTCTTGGCTTGCTTAAGTTAATCCCACCACATGGTTTCCTTTCCTTCCAAGTGGTAGGTGGAAATCTTAGCTTCTACCTAGGGTGGGTAGTCATGCAATTGGAAATATTTCTTCATTTCCAAAATCCAAGCCTCTTCTTCTTATCCTTTCTTGTGCTTGCCATTTAAATTAGGTGGCTTGATTTTCCCCAGTTCACCTTACAGGATGTCTACCTCAAGCCTTCTTCTTTGCCTCCGAAAAATAGACACACTTGGGATGCTTCCTAGTCCTGAACTTGCATGAGTTCTTCTAGTGGAATACCTTATATAATGATGTATCATGCTCATTCTTCTTGACTTCCTATAATTTCCATGATCATTCATTTTGTTGTGAGATCTAAATGATGATACTTGTCTAGCATTAGTTGCTTGTTTGGTGCCATAATCTTTTTTAACTTGCTTATGCAACATATTTAGACTCTAAAGTATCTCTTATTGAGCCTTTATAATCCTTTCATTACCATCCTTATATACTTTCACTTCCCTATGCAAAATTTTCATAGTGACAGTCTCTTTCCTATTTCTTCTTCTATTTGATTGTATTAACATTCCCCATGCTGATATGTAGACCTAGGAACTCTTCCCCATGGATGTAAGACTCTTGAGCATCTTCCATGACTTTAGTCCTCATATAAGAACTTATTTTATTTATGTACCTCTAATTCTGCAAGATGTGCATCCAACAAAGTTTTTTAGGATAAAATAATTAACAGGATTCATGAAATTATGTAAAATTGTGTTTCCATACTATATCAAAATTCTTTCTTTCATAATTTTGTGTGAAACGTTTCAACACCTTTCATACTCACAAAAGCATAATTCTCCCTTTCATAATTTCGTCTGAAAAGTATCAACACTTAGATTATTTTCCACTTCTTCGGACTCCCGGATTCATGGACTCACAATCTTGTAACCTTTCTTTCATAAGTCAGTTTGAAAAGTTTCAACACTTAGTGATTTTTCCACCTCTTCAGACTCATGGACTCACACACTCACACACTCATAATAAGTTCAGCACTTAGCTATTTTTCTAGCTTCCTTACTCTATGTACCTTCCTCCATGGTAGTACATGTCACCTGTTGCAACGTAAGCTGGCGCATGGCCCCTCCCACGTGATGTTGACATAAACATATGGAAAAACACCAAAATTTTCCTAATTTCTCCTATTCTCCAAAATCCCAAAAATGCTCAAATTGGCCCAAAAATGAAATTACTTATTGGGTCGTCAATAGAGCTCTGTGACTAAGCTCAGTACAACCAAATCAAGCCTTGTACATAAAAATTTGTTCACTTATTTTCTAATTCAACTCTTTCACTTTGAATTTTCCATTATTTTGTTGCAGGAACTTGAGGATTTTGCTCAATTTCATCCAATTTCACCATGAAGCACTGTAATATTTTGTCAAACAATTTTCAAACGAACTCTTCCTGACATTATGTTAAACAGTTCTCTTGAAAACTCTGTAATTTTATCTTCTGCATTCCACTTAATTGGCCCATCCAAGCTAGGTGTTAAAACAAATGGGCTCTGATACCACTTTGTAACATACCCAACCACCATCGTTTGGCCACATTTAAAAAAATATTTTTATTTATCAGCTCTGGTACCATTTTATTAATGTTCCTATCCTCTTGATCTGAAAATGAAAAGGGTTTGTGTCTACAAATTTGCAAGTGAAATAGTTATGTGATTTAGGCAATTGGATGAAGTTGCAAACACATCAACTTAATGAGTTTTTTCCACTTAACATGAGAATCATAAACAAACATAAACAACCATCATAAAAAAGAACATAACACAACAAAATGATAAAGGAGTTCAGCCCTCTCTTGGGCTACATCTCCTGGTCCAGCTCCCAATGGATCATTTTAATTAATTATCAAAGTGTCAAAATCATTGCTTTACAATGCTCAAAATGAAAAATAGATGGATTCAATGGCTCCAAAATGTCCAAAAACCCCGAGTTGGGATCTTCCTGCAACTGGTTTGGCCAAAAAATGAGAAGAATACCCTTCCTAGAAGTTTCTCCCCAATAACTTGTTGTACTTGGTCGCGAAAAAACGCCCAGAGTGACCAAACCTAGCTCACGTGCTATAAAACCTGGCTCTACGTAAAATCTGTGTCGTGGGTGAGATTGTCGCACAATCAGCGCAAATAGCACCAACTCCCCAAAGATTCTAGTCGCATATGTGATGCATGAGAATCACCTTCAAAGTTAAAGACGCAATCATGGAGGTAGGTGTTTCCACTCTTTTCGTCGTTTGATGAGCAAAAAGTGAGTGCTTACATGCCTAGTTGGGCTCTGCTAGTCATGACAGCTGTATGGTAAAAGGTTAGAAAGAAAACAACAAAGCTATTAACAAGAATTAAACAAAAACTAAATGAAACT
>ML779250.1:871981-884323 GCA_009831015.1 Picea engelmannii | reverse complement strand
CCTCTTCACAATCTATGTAGAATAATTTCTTCTCACCACACTTATGTCCCTTACTGTATTTGCTGTCACAATTAAAGCATAAACCTTTTGCTTTTATTTCCTCCAATTGTTGAGGTGTCAACCTTGTAGGTTGAGGTGTTTTAAAAGGAGCATTATTCTCTCTATAGTTGTTAGGATTGATCCTTCTAGTAGTCATAGCCATATTTTTACTTTCAACATTTCTTGCCACCCTAAATGCATTCTCCAATGATTTGGGTTCCCAAAGGAGAACCTCATGTTGAATGTTATTCTTTAAAGTTCCTATGAATACATCAATCAAGTGCTCATCTGGAATATCTTTACCTTAATATTCAATCTTTGGAAGTTCTCAATGTGCTCTGTAATTGAACCCTTTTGCTTGAGATTTATCAATTGGCTAAAGAAGGTATTTCTCCTTGTATCCTCATAGTGTGCTATAATTTCTTTCATGAAAATTGTCCAAGTGACAAGTGATTTGCGAGAACAAATCCATTGATACCATACAAATTGATTGGGTTCTAAATATAAAGAAGCAATTCGTACCTTTTGTGTATGTGGCACATTATGTAGATCAAAGAATTTCTCCATATGAAGTATCCATGTGATTGGGTCCTTGCCATCAAACTTCCTCATATCGATCTTAGGAACGCGGTTGGTCTTCAACCCAAAGTTGGAGTTTCTCCATTCTTGATTCATCTTCCTTGTGTCCTCATAATGAATTTCATGGGACATATTTTCAGTTTCAGGTGTCCTCTCTATTATGAAATTTTTCATTCCTTCCATGATCTCCCTTTTTAAACCATCCATCTTAGTATCCATTATTGCCTCCAATTTAGCTTGAGTTGAATCCATCATCCTTTGTAGTTCATATTTTGTCACTGTCTTCCTTTGTAATTCATTTATGTCCCTATGCATTTCTTCACCTTCATCAAGTGTCCAAGTAGGACTTTATGGAGGCTTATTTGGTGTAGAATTTCCCTTTTTGGGTGGCATGCTAGCCAAGTATCACTTTTGAACCTTGATTTTTAGGTGGTTCTGCTAGACAATCGTTCTTCTACTGTATCTCCAAAGTTTCGGCCCTTATGGATAGGAAACTTTATTTTGTGTATTTCTCTGATATTTCTTCTCTACAATTCCATAGGTATGATCAAAATTAGATTTTCCAAGTGGAATTTACGATAACTTCCCCACAACTTGATGATTTTTTGTCTTTCCAGGAGATCTCACTTGTATAGCATGTCTCGCACAAATTTTTTTATATAAATTCTTAAACTCGTACCCAAAATATTAAAGACAATCCACTATCCAATGCAACATGTCTCACTCAATTTGGATACTCTATGAAGAAGTTATGATAGTTTTACCTGGAACACCTTCTTGAGACTAGTCAATAGGACTATTCAGATACCCTATCTTCCACAGAGTGTATCTACAAATGTAAGATGACCTAGAATCTGAACATTTTACCATAGGTACCTTACTAATTTGTGTGAATAACCTCTAGATTTCAGGGTCTGAAACATTACATAAAAAGTTTTATAGAGAAAATTCCGCAATGACTCAGTTCAGGATGATTCCAGAACCCTATCTTACATAGGCTGTATCTCTGAAAGTATAAGTCCTTAGGAGCTAAAATTTTAACCCAACGTACCTTGATCCGTCTACTAAATATAGTCCAAGTTGTTCCTTCTGAAATGTTGTAGAACAAAAGTTATAGAGAAAATGACACGGTGTCTCAAATGTAGTAGCGAAACCCCAAGACCTTGAGCTCTGATACCATATGATAAGAACCAAATATCAATATAGCATAGAAAAACCTCAGAATAAGTACTCAATGCCTTGAAAAAGAGAGAAATTCAGATAATAAGCCTCTTCGAGGGGGAAACCTCCTTATGCCCACATAAATGTACAATTACCAAATGATTCAAAATGAAAATGTCTCCTTGGTATATATAGGAGACTAGGAGGTATAATTACAACTAATGGAATAAATCCGACATAAATAAAATAACATTACTAATGTAATATGCCCCAATTAAGGGTAATGAGCCATTATTTAGGGCTTAAAACATAACTTTCCAAGATGATACAAAAGCTTATCATGCACATGCTAATCCAATTCCTCAACTTGGTTAGAATGACACAAAGTTGCATAAACCTCTTTAAAATCAACATAGAATGACACAGAGTTGCATAAATCTCTTTAAAATCAACATCTAAATCATATTGTTCAAAATAGCTCTCATACATGGTAGAATTATGGTTAAGAATAATTGAAGCACTAACAATAGGCCTGGAAAGCATATTAGAAACTTTGATATAAATTCCTTTCTTATACATGATAACCAAGTGGAATTGTTGTAGGAAACTGATCCATCTAAAGTTCCTTGCTTGTTGTAGCTTTGTTTGTGATCGTAAGTATTGCAATGGTTGATGATTTGTCTAAATGATAGTTTCTTTTCCCAACAAATAATGTTTCCAGTTTTTCACACTTTTCACTAATGCATACAACTCCTTATCATATGTAGGATAATTAATCATAATGCCATTAAAAGTTTCATAATGAAAACAAATGGGCTTACCATGTTGCAACGATACTTCTCCCATTACATAATTACTTGCATCTGTTTGAATCTCAAATGGTTGTCTCAAATTAGGAAGTGCAAGAACAGGAGTTGAACTAATCTTCTCCTTTAATGCATCCAAAGTTTTTTTTGCTTGCGTCCCCATTGGAAAACTTGCTTGATGCATGTCACTGCATGTAATGGAGCTACAATTGAAGATAAGTTGGGAATAAACTTTCTCCAATATTGGGTTGCTCCTAAAAATCTTATTACCTATGTTACATTGTTGGGCTTGGCCCAATCCAAAATGACTTTTACCTCTGAAGGATCTATTTTCAATGCTCGTCCTCCAACAATATGTCCCAAGTAAACAAGTGAGGTCTTTCCAAACTCACATTTAGACATCTTCAAAAACAAATTTTCTTTCTTCAATACATCTGAAACTTTCTTTCAATAATTAGAATCTTTCAATTGATCAAAAAAATCATCAATTCTAGGATGAGGATAATGATTCTTTAATGTAAACTTGTTCAAGGCTCTAAAATCTACACACATATGTCGTGTACCATCTTTCTTTGGTACTAAAACAATTGGTCACACGCATAGCGATGTGATTGGAATGATAACCCCTTTGTCAAGAAACTCTTGTATTTTTTTTTTTAATTTCATCATTCTCCATGATTGACATCATGTACATACCAATGTTTGGAAGAGGACAATCTTGTTGCAATTGAATATCATGTTGGATACCCATTTTAGGAGGCATTCCTTTTCGTTCCTGAAACATCTCATCATATTGGTTAACAACCTTATATAAATCAGATTTTAACTTTGCATCACAACCTTGGAAAGCTTCTTTTTCAACATTGTCTTTGGGTTTGATCATAAAGAGTACAAAGTTCTTACTATCAATCACCAATCTCTTCATTTGTCCAACATTTATAAGTGACAAATTCAACTTCTTTGTATGTTCTCTAACAATGTACTCAAATCCATTTTTAAACACATGATATTTGTTCTCGTGACGATGAAATATGGCTCTCCTATCATATAAATATGGGCCTCCCAACATAATACCACAAATATCCAATGGAATAACATCAAGCTCTACCTCATCTTTGAATTTCGTAGTGATGGAAAATCTAAGTTTACATCTTCTTGTCACATGCAATTTGGCATTGTCACATATCCATCATAGAGGATATGGTTTAGGATAAGGAGTAGTTTCCAAATGAAATATCTTAACTGTGTCTTCATAAATGAGGTTTGCTTGAGATCTAGTATCAAATAGAGTATCTATCTTGGAATGCTTTGAAATTACCCTTATGTGGAAAAGCTCTATTATTTATTTTTTATGTTGAGTTTCATTGAGGCTACTACTTGAAGAAATAGTACTTAAAATAGAATCCTTACCTTGAAAATTGATGGTTGTGATTTTTGTTTCATCTCCCGAATCAGAACCTAAATCACATTGTGTAGTTGCAAAAGTCTTTGGTTTAGTTTTGTTGTTGAACTTTTTGGGTCTCATTTCAAAATGAAGTTTCCAACAATTTTCTTCATCATGAACATCTTTTGAAAAATGTTTACATGAGAGTTTCTCTCCCTCTTTCTTGACTAAAGCATTCTTTCTTCCATTTCCTTTGAATTTCCTCTTTCCATTGAATCCATTAACAAATGGCTTCTTTCTACCCTGTTGGGTATTACTCTTCCCTCTTGCTTCCAAATGAGTTTCATGTACACAAACTTTATCTAGATTTGTAGGGTTAAACATAAGTATTTTGTGTCTCAAGTAGCTATGCAATCCTCCAATGTATTTGAGTAAAGTTTCTTGGGAAGATAAATCTATACCCAAAAGAAAATCTCTTCTTCTAAATTCTTGAGTGTAGCTTTGCACACTTTTCCCTTTAGCTTGTCTAAAACTTTTCCAATCCATAATAGCTTTCTGCATGTATGCTAATGGATAAAATTTCCTTTTAAGTGCAACAATAAAATAATTCCAAGAGGATAAAACTTTACCATGCTTTTTCATTTCCTCTTCGGTCTTGGCTTTCCACCAAATGAGTGTTTCACTTTCCAATCTAAGAGAAGTAAGATGAATCTTAGTTTCATCATATTTGATTCTTTGTATCCTACAATACACTTCAATCTAATGAATCTAGTGATCCAATTTCTCAGCATTTACCTCTCCATTGTACATAGGCAATTCAAACTTAATATCAAGATTACGCAAAGGAGTTTGTGGAGGAATTTTACCATGTTCTTTTGGAAAATTTGGAGGTGGTTCTGAAATGGTAGGATAAGTGGAAGATGGAGGTGAAGGACATGGAGTATCACCATTCCCTCCATTTATTTTTGGAGATTTATCATCATCATCTTCATTACCTCTTGGAGGATTTGAGCTTTCAACTTGCAACCTTGGATTCCTTTCTTCAAATTAAACTTTCACCATTTCTATAATATCATAAAAATATTTTATAAAATTTTCATCTTCTGAAGTAAGAGTTTCATGACACTCCTCATGAGCCATACTTGGTGAATTCCTCCTTGAAGCTTGAGGTGAATGTATAGTTCTCCTTCTTGAAAGTTGAGAACTTGGCTCTACAAGTTGACCTTCTCCTTTTGTGAGCTTCAATATTGTAAGAATCAGAAAAAAAAACACTTGAAAACAATCAAACCTTCAAAAACCTTTACTTTGATACCAACCTGAACTAGAAATGAAAAAGGTTTGTGTGTACAAATTTGCAAGTGAAATAGTTATGTGATTTATGCAGTTGGATCAAGTTGCAAACACATAAAATTAATGAGTTTTTTTTACTTAACATGATCAGCATAAATAGACATAAACAATCATCATAAACAAGCACATAACACAACAAAATGATAAAGGAGTTCATCCCTCTCTTGGGCTACATCTCCTGGTCCAGCTCCCAATGGATAATTTTTATTGATTCTCAAAGTTTCAAAATGAGTGCTTCACAATGCTCATAATGCAAAATAGATGGCTTCAATGGCTCCAAAATGTCAAAAAACCCATAGTGGGGCTCTTCCTCCACATGGTTTGGCCAAAAAATGAGAAGAATACTCTTCTTAGAAGTTTATCCCCAATAGCTTGATGTACCTTCTTGCCAAAACACACCCAGAGTGACCAAACCTAGCTCATGTGCTCTAAAACCTAGCTCTGTGCGCAATCTGGGTCGTGGGTGAGATTGTTGCACAGTTAGCGCAAATAGCGTCAACTCCATGAATATTTTGGTCGCATATGTCCATGTGGCTTAGGGTCGGTGCTAGAATCCCGCACCTGACGGCTACAATTGTTGGTCTCCACGCTAATGGTCATATGGAATATGGTTGAAGGTTTTCGTGACCGAGGGTTGGGGCTAAGCCCCGGTCTGGACTCTTCCCACAATAACATTAGAGAAAGTTTAAATAATTGTTTTAAACATTATAGTAAAGAACCAACCGTGGGAGGGCTAGTATCCCGACCCTTGCCAAGTCTCTTCCCATAACCGGAGGTTGCAGATTCGACCTTGCTGGAGTTGAAAACAAATCTTTAACCAAAAACAAGGGGTTGCCATGTGGCATCCCTTGGCTGGGCGACGGGGCACCTTTCCATGCACCCACCAATATGCCACATGTCGACCGCCAATTGGTCCATGACAAAAATTTCCAACTCATCTTTCCATGTCATCACTTGTTACGTTAGCAGTACGGTCCCCTTTCCACATCAGCAGTAAGGTCTACACAGTTAGCCTGTACAGACTGTATGGATTGTGTACAGTCAGCATTTTGCATGTTTGGAAAAGTGGGCAGAACACAATATTTCTCGCATACGATCTTCATTTGAGACCATTCAAGTTGTGTTGGGATCGTCGGGACGAGATCTACGCAATGAATCCATTTTCGGGCAATTTCAATAACATTTATTTTTGAGCATTTTTTAATCCCCTGAATCACCTCAAGCTAGGAAATAATACGTATAAAATACACATAAGAAGCAACTTCTGCTAATTAAAGTTATTACTTTTCTATTATCCATTTTTGCATAGCCTACAACTACAATTTATAACATGTTTATCTACAAAAATAGCCATAAAACGTATGCATCTAAAACATGCTAATAATCAATAGGAGATACAACTAAACCTTCCATTACAATGACATGTAAGTCATTCAATTTCACACATATTTTATGCACAACCATAACACATGTAAACAACTCAGTACACAGTAAAACAATTATCTTAAAGAAGAATCGTGCAACCAACTACTTGGGACGACCATTCCACCCAACCGTAGATTGACTATTCCAAATATAAAAATCCAGTCACCCCCAAGATTAGGTGAGCAATCCATAAAATAGGGTGGTCTCTCACAGTCCATTCACAATTCATAAATGTCGCAACCCAACTGATAGTATCCTACAACTATCCTGACTTTTCCACCAACTTTCTTCCCGCTTGACCTTCCCAACCCAAGGAATGAAACATTCATTTATCAAGGTTATCCCAAGGGATGTACCATCCGTTTATCAAGGCTAACCCAAGGAGTGAGCCATTTGTTTAAGAAGGTCTCTCTAGCAAAATAAATTAGTAATCTCTCAACTAGGAGTTCAAGGGAACACTCTCGCTAGGAAAACTATAAACAAACCAAAAAAAACACATGTTCTTTCAGTGAAACTCATGCAAAAATTTACTCTTCCATCCTGAAAATCGGTCTCTTCAGTTATCCAGCTCTAATTCGCTCCAATTATGCTCTAGTTACACTCCATACTTCTCCTTACTCTCTTCGCACCAGCTTCAAATCCTCCTTTTGCTTCTGATGCACTAATCTATGAAGTTGTTCAAACCACCGTTACTTCTCCGAGAAAATTTTACTCCACCCCCATGTTCCCAATAACTTTGGGATGTGACCACTCACACCCACCCTCATACATTCATACATCAGAAGGTTCATATACAATAAGCGATTTAGGAAAACAGGTTAAATTGATATACATGAGTTATCTCGCTTGGACCCCTCTTGGCCATTATCCTAGACACTCCACTCTCTCATGGATTAATTCAACTCCCATCTCTTGTTTTGGTCCCCTTAGCAACTGGAATCACATTTTTTTTAATAAAACAAATAAATAAAATTCACATTTTACATATCTTGGTCATAGCCACGTATTATATATACATAAACATTAATTAAATTGGGGATTATAATGGGGATGTTACACATGATGAGGTAAGGCCTAGGTCTAGGTCATGGTCTAAGTATACATCTAGGTATAGGTCCAGGTATTCACAAGCCTTGCTAGGTATAGTTCAAGGGTATTTATTTCCTCACCATCCTCATCTTGCAATGTACCAAACTTACTAGTATGTGAGGGTGTGAGAGGGAGAGAGAGGACGAAAAAGAGGGGAGGTAGAGAGTGAGTGTGTTAGAGTGTGGGAGGGAAAGAGAGGAAGACATAGAGGAGGGATAAAAAGTGTGTGTGCGAGAGTGTGGGAGGGAGAGAGAGGAGGAGAAAGAGGAGAGGTAGAGGGTGTGTGTTTTAGACTGTTGGAGGGAGAGAGAGGAATACATAGAGGGGGGATAGAAATTGTGTGTGAGAGAGTGTGAGATGGATAGACATAAAGACATAGAAGGAAAGTGGAGGGATTTTGTAAGAGTGTGGGAGGGAGAGAAAGGAGGATAGAGAGGGGGGTAGAGAGAGAGGAAAATGTAGGAAAGAGGGATATATGGAGGAAAGATATAGGAGAGGTATAAGTGCGAGGGAGGGGGAGATAGAGAGGAAGGATGGGGGGAGAGAGATAAAGTGTGTGAGAGTGTGAGAGGGTGAGACAGAAAGACAAAGATGAGGGGTAGAGAGAGTGTGTGAGAAGGAGGGAGAGGGAGAAAGAGTGGGGGGGGTAGAGAGAGGGATAGTGCGAGGAAGGGAAGCAGAGAGGGAGACATATATGGGGGGGTAGAGAGAGTGTGAGAGGAATGGGGAGATACAGAAGGAGACAAATATGGGGAATAGAGAGAGAGTGAGACTAAGACTAACAATGAGGAGAGATATAAATGATGGGAGATATGTGGAAGAGGGAGGGGGCATAATAGGGGAGGGAGGGAAAAAGGGGTAGAGGGAGATAGAGAGTGAGACAGAGAGTGGAAGAGAGTGGGGATAGAGAGGGAGTGGGTGTGAGAGTTTAAGGCATGTCAAGGCAAGATCTAGGTGTAGGTATGTCCATGCCTTGTGATGTCTAAGTCTTACCATGTCTAGGTCTTACCATGCATATGAGTGTGACAGGGAGACAGACAAGGGGGATATAGACATAGAGTGACAGGGAGATAGAGAGGGGGGGTAGATGTAGGGGAGAGAGAGAGAGAGATAGACAAAAATAGAGATAGAGAGGGAGGGACGGGGGAATGAAAAAGAACAAATAAATTATAAGTGTGTTTGCATGCTCTTATTAACGTTTGTGTTTTCCTATATTGCGTGCATGCTACTAGGAACATGTGTGCATTCCTAGAGCCTGTTTGCACTCTTAAGAACACATGTGCATTAATTTGAAATAAAAAAATTTGGGCGGGATTTATAACCTCTATGTTGACTTTGTTTCCTTGGATTTAGGTTAGGAATGACAAACCTAGTGGTTATGTCTGCAAATTGATAAAAACCTCCATTTTTTTGAATACATATCTATATCTTTGTCTTGACATTATTTTTCAATAGGCTAAATAATTCAGTTGTTGACAAAACTACAAAAGTAGATAGATTTGGCTATGCAGATTCCAAATATATAAAAAAATGTAAAACTTAATATTGTTTATTGTTTTTAAACTATTTTTGTCTTCGCATATATCAAACTCCTAGAATACATACCTCTCTTATTTATGCATTAACTTTTTGTTTGCTTAACCATTTCTCAAATGATTTATAAGTGGCAGTAGAGGAGACCGATATCTACAATCTAAAAAAAAAATATTTTGATCATGTGAAGACCCACTTAACATGCATGAGAAAAAAACATTGTAATTTTAGGGATATGTTGAATTTGATAATTTAAAAAGAATATAAAATTAATATTATAAATTTCCAAAAAATACAGCGCACAAGAGCAACGAGTTTTGTACAAGCATACAATTTTTTGGAATGAAATTCCATCGTTAAGGTACTCAACACCTACACGAGTAAAAAAAAATATAAAGTATATTTTGTTGAAAAAATAAAATACCATTATTAGAAAAAATCAAATTTTACACAGTTATTCACAATTTCTATGAATAAAATCCATATATTCGGAAAGATAATTCAATTTCCTAAGTTTCATATTGTTACATTATATTCAAATTCATTGTAAAAATTCCTTTAATAATCCCTCCAGGTTAACCATCATTAACATCCACTCACCAAAGACCATCATTAACTTCTACTCACCCACTTCCACTCACAAAACTCATAACATGGTGAATGAATTTTATGAAATATCAAAGAATGACTTTAATTTTTGTGTTATTTTCTAAAAAAATATTATTAAATTTATAAAATATTAAAGAATATATTAAGTTTTTTTCTTTATTTTCTAACTAAAATCTAATATTAATATTTTTCCAATATATCTTTTCAAATAAAATAACTTTATATCATTATTAAATATCTAAAATACTATTTTTTTCTTTTTCTTTAAGAATTAATAAACCATTTTATCTTTAAATCCTTAAAAAGAAAACTCATGATCATTTTTATTATTTGTTTAGACAATTTTATAGTTTATTGAAAATTTTTAGAATTTTTATAAGGTAGCAAGATTAGAAATTATAAATGTAAATAGCCATATTTTTTTGTTATATGATTCACCTTGAAAAAAAAAAAAACTAAAAATACATACTAACCTAGGCTCATCACCTCTTAAATACATCCTCTTGATGATTCCAATAAAAATGGCGGAAACACTCTAAAGCTATCATTTTCAACCTATGTATGCTACCAATAACATCTCTTACTTCCAACATCTTGACGATTTGAACAACAACAATTAAAAATGGCGGCAACACTCTAAAGCTATCATTTTCAATCTATCTATGTTACCAATAGCATCTCTTACTTCCAACATCTTAACGATTTGAACAACAAGAAAAGTAATTAGAAATTTACAAATACACATAAAGCTTCAAGAGGATAATGTAAGATATGAGTTATGCAATGTCATGGACACCTCAAAATTGTAAAGTCATTGAAAACATAAAGAATTTCTATTTTTCATATACTAATTCTTATCATTTCCTCTTTCATTAAGGAAATCATTCCCAATTATTGAATATAGTGAATGTTCATAGTAATTGTTACCATTTCTTCTTTCAGTAGTTCCCAATTTCTATTTCTATTATAAATGGGGATGCATCCTTTGTTACACTCCTTCCAACAAAGTAAAAATCATTTCTTAAGTTTTTCATAATCCATGTTCTTGTACATACCCATGTTCCTATTAAAACTGAAGTGCTTGAACTAGTGGAAGAACGTTTAGTTAAAGGGAGTACGTTTAAGGAAGAAATCCATTAGATGTGATCCATTCTTAAAAATAATATAACTCTCTAAAAATTCAAGAAGGGAAAGAACTCCTAAAAACATCTTGCATTTTTTTTAAATAATTTTGAATGAATGGAACTTAGGTTTTGTAAAATGAACGCAAATTAGTGGGAGGATATATGTGCATCCTTGTCCAAATTTGCATGATAGAAGGGATGATTGTGTGGTATAGGGACTCCTCCATTCTAAAGGTGGAAGCTCTTGAAAGTTTCCTTGAAAGCTATGGAGTGAGTAGAATAATGTGAACACTGTGTGAGAGAAACTTTGAATGTGAAAAAAATAGAGAGGTGCATTTAAAGAAGGAATAATGAGATTCTAGTGTGTATATGAATTTTGGACGATTTTACAAAACATAAGCTCATTAATTAATAGAGGTGGAACACTCTAATGCATCTCAATTTTTTTTTTTTTGAAAACTTGAAATTTTGATCGTAATGGATATTCCTATAAATTTGTACACATGATAATGGAATGTAGTTGTGTTTTTTTAGACTATGTTAGAAAATATTCATGGATGTTTCCATGTATAAGAGTAGATTCATATGGTATAGAATATCCTCCAGTATTTCTATGATCATGGAGTTCAATAAACAAAATATCTCTGCATAGGTCAAATATACTAACGAAATTGCTTACAAAAAAATATCAAAGGTTAATACACTAGTGTATTAGGTGGTTAGAACCCCAAAAGAGGGTAGCAATCCTCATCAAGATTATAATTTTGTATCCAACCCTTTAATTCCATTGAAATAATTTTACTTCATTAGGCACATGTGGGACACCCAAAGAAAATTCATCACCATCAACAAGACCCATAATATGTGAAGCAATGAATAGATGGTCAACTTCATCAACGTATTCATTTCAATTCCTCACGATCTCTTTCATCTTATTGGTCTTTTTTATGATCATGTTATTTTGGTATATACTTTACATTCATTTCACTTGGATAAAATATAACAAAAAATGAACAACCTTCTCTACCTAGTGCCTATGAATAAAATACTTGCTCACATTCACTTGGAATAACATAGAGATTTGTATTTAGATCATACCTAGTAGTATTAGTCACATTAAATCCATTATCATGATGAATAAAAATTCTTTTAAAACCTTCTAGCAACAATTTGTACCACCCATGATTAAAGAGAACTACATTATATGATTTTAGGTCTCTATCTAGTATATCTTCCAAATAGC
>ML779250.1:849577-871931 GCA_009831015.1 Picea engelmannii | reverse complement strand
CCAAATAGCCATAATATCTCAAATCAATCATGATTTGTTGTCTATCACCCCTATGTGAAATATCAGTAACTAGAAAATTTATAGTTATCCCGCTATCACATGTTTTATTCTTCTCATCCAAATGTTTTGTTAATGCCCCTAAGACCCTATTATAATTCCTTAGAAATAAGTTATTATGACTTTATTAGATAGGATAAGGTTGTCTTGGTGGTATGTTACATCATGCTCACTTTATCTCCTATTTATAATAAAGAAGAATCATTTGTATAAGCATCTAATATCTTCTTATGAATTGAATATATTGTAAAAGGAGATTTCCCCCTCGAAAGGGATTGTATTCATTGAATTTGTGTCAGTTTCAAAGTGCTTGGTTCATAACATTTGGTATAAAGCGCATCGATCCTAGGGATTTTCTTCTTCAACTGAGTCATCTTGGCATTTTCACTATAACCTTTTTTTCTAGGAAGCTTTAGACAAAAAAACTTGGAGTTTACTTAAGAGACATGTTACAATATATATGGCAAACATTGCAGGCTCTAGTTCTTTAAATTTTCAAAGATATAGCCTATGGAAGATAAAAATTTGACTCATCTAGAAATCATTTTTAAATGATTCATTATAATTTTCTCTATAACATTTTTTTGGGATGTTTCACATAGTGAAATGTTTTGAAGACCAAGGAGAAATTTGACAGTTTAGGTGGCCAAAATTTCAGGTTTTGTTTCGCTACACTTTCATAGATATAGTCCATGGAATACAAGGTTTGTGACTAATCCTAAAGTCAATTATGTTAGCATTTTTGTTATAATTTTTTTGTAGTAATGTTTCAGACTCCGAAATTTTCAGAGACTATTATAAGATATATGTCAATTTTTTGATGAACAATGGAATTAAAAAATAACAATAATTGTACTGTCATGGGTCAATGTTTCTTAAAAAAGAAAATGAACACCAACGTGTTTAATGCTAAAAGGCACCAGTGTTGTAACAAAATGTCCATCGGTGTTGTAATATAATGAACCAGCACCGATCATAACACTATTTCAACAACAACAATTATAATAATAAAAATTGGCCTTCTAGTTCATTTAATTAAAATTGCGTACCAATGCTTTTGTATCAGACTTCTGCGTCGGTGCATTCTAAATTTCATGCACCAATCGAGTTTGTATTGTAAAACACTAGTGCATGGTATCATAAATTCGATCATTGCATTGTTATTATTAAAGAATTTGTGCGTTATTATTTAGAAGGGCATCAATGTTCCAATATTATTTTGACTGCCCCAACAGTTTCGGTGAAATGTAAGCACTGGTGCTTTAAGTTTGAGAATTCACAGGTGCGTATACACCATGAAGCACACCACCTAGAAAAACATCTACTAAAACCTCCAGTCACCTATATTTTGTTATTTATCATGAAGTTTCATTATAATCTCTGCAAAAACATCCTGTACCAAATATAAATGTTTTAGCAGAGTTGTTTTTACAATTTTTGCCAATTTTGTAACACTAAAAACCTCTGTTATAACCTTCGCTATAAGGTCTTTTCCTTGTAGTGAATGTCACAACCACCCATGTCAATAGAAAACATATGAGATTTCAGGTGGTACTTACCAATTTGTAGATTTCAGTTTCACAATTCCCTCCACATTTCATGGAACCCCCATTGGTAATCATGATTTGGAAATTATTAACTAGACAGGCATATAAATTGACTACTTGGGAAATGCGATGATGAATTAAATTATGGGTGTTGTACCTTTCAATGAGAATAATGACTTTCGTCTTCTTAATGTACCCAATTAACTTGAGGGTTTTGGTAGTAGAGAAACCAATGAGTGCATTTAGGGAAACCAGTACTGGTACAACTTCTTATGGATCAGAGGGTGGATTAAGATAAGCTCGTGGGGGTAGATCAATACAGGGGATTTTGATATTATGGTAGCTACGAGAGGTATTAACCTCCATATGTAACCTTTGACTAGAATAGAATATTTCAGAATTAAGAGAAACCCTAAACATATGTGTTAAAACCCTAGAAGACATGTCGGTTCAACAAAATATATACTATTAAGGTATTATCCTTCAAGAAGAGAATTCGACCTCACAGGAAAAAGATAAAAATAAAATATAATTACCAGAAACTCAGGTCAACCCAGCCAGAAAAGTCACTAGATATTAATATAAATAGAGGACATATTGGCTCATTTGTTCACTCACTCTCACTCATGAATCTAGAAACAGTGCACAAGTCTAAAGGAGGAGCAACAACAGATGCAGTTGTGCAGTTTTATCTTGTTTAATATTTCTCGTACTTTCACTTGTGTGGTACCCTTGGAGAAAGTGCACTCTCTTGGTTATCTGTTGTTTCTGGTGTGGCTTCATGGAATCATTATTTCTCTCAACGGTTAAGGTGCTCGGGGGTGGCTTTGGGCATATGGTTGGGTGACAATGGTTTAGCATTGTCTATGGTTAAACGATCCCATCAACATTATTCTAATAGGTTATGGGCCCACACCACCTTCAAAACATTATAAACAATGGAAGTTAGATTGGTATTTCCTTGTCAAACTCGTTGTAGCACCAGTTGTAGCTACAACTAGGGTTTCTGATTTTGCAGCTGCAACAAACACTAAACCTAAATTCTTGGGCACTTTCAGTGAAGCATTGGACCTTTTTTTGGGGTATTATGATGTGCCCTAGCCTATCTCACCCTCTAGTTCCCTTAACCAACAAAAATGTCAAGTGTGCGTTTTTTTTCAATGTCAAAGTTTGACTGGTCAAAGTCAAAGGTTGACTTTTGGTCAAATATTAAATTTCAGATTTTCTAGCTTGTTCTAATCATTGAACCTTTTTTATTTAGTTTCTAACCTCTTCTTGTCAAGATGGTGTCAAGTTTCAGATTAGAAGACAAGTTGAACGATACTACAAATTCCAAAGGTATGCGCTTGTATATTCTTTTTAAGTTATATCATCCAACAAAGTATGAGAGTGTTTGTAGGGGATGTACAAGAGACCTTGTACAAGAAGTGGATTTACTACATTCATAGGAACAAGCACACCCTCCCTAGCTGTGAGGACTCCAGGTTTGATTATTTAAAAAAATGACATGTCTCTAGTTGTTATGGCATTATTATGATCTTATGCTGCATATTGATCTATTGAAGTTATGATCATTATACTAACCCCTTAATATTAGAGATAGACTTGTTGATCTCCTCTCTAGGAGATATTATTGTTCTTATGTAAATGTTTATTGTTTACAAGATGAAGTTTATCTCCTTTATGAGATGTTCTTGGTTACTAACCTAGACTCCAGGAAGGATATCGTCCATGGAGGATACCATGGAGATTTTTTTCTTCTTGTTTCTTGTTCTGGGCAGGTCATAAGAGATAAATCTGAGAGGGATTTAGTGATCAAGAAGAATCCAACATAGTTTTGTGACACTTTTTATAATGAAAAGGTGCATGCAACAAAGAGAAGGATGGTCCAAGGATTCTCTGAGATAGAGGGAGTTGATTTCAGAGTTTGAGATCAAGGATGTTGACTGGATATATTGGGATTGGAAGCATGGATGGAACTAGATGAGATATTGAGTGCGGAGACTAAAGAGGTTTAGCATGATGAACATGAATTCCATGGCCACACCTATGAAGAAACATTCGAGGAAGTTGTGTGACGAGATAGGAATTTTCTTTGTAGAGAACGCCTTGTGCCAGTATATTGTTGATCCATGATTGTATTGTTGGGTTATAGCACAACATGCAGGTACCTATGTTTTGATACAGATATATATGATGGATCTCCGATGATGAAGTATGGTTTCCGAGATATAAAGTTTTTGGATTGGGAGTCCAGAAGATAGATCCAACACTTGGGGTGCTACTTCATCTTAGGATCAAGCAGGATTTCCAGACAAGCATGGAAGCATATGTACGTAGAACTCAGTCATATATCATAGCAAGTGACACAAGATATGAAGTAGGGTGTCTTTTCAAAGGATATTGCAAGACTTCATCGCAGACATGGTGCAGGAACGAGAAATGAGGCTTCATCACTTATCCATAAATGGGAAGATAGTTGAAATTTTCACTAAGCCCCTATCTAGGATGATATTGGAAACAATGCAAATGTTTCCCTATGGGAGTATTGATAATTACAAAATTGTGTCGATATTCCAAGATTGATTAGACAGACTTGATCATGTGGGAATAGGACAAGTTGTAATCTTTAATGGATTGAAGATTTGAGTTGTTGCTAGATATCCTATGTGTGAATTGCATCATGCATTGAAACTCTCATGAGTAGGTGAGTAATTAACTCATGAGTAGGTGAGTAGCCCCGATAAAGATTAGGCCAACTCTATCTCCACAGGAACTGGGATGCATACTAAGGGAGATTGGGAACATCTACATCCATAGTAGATGTGCCCAGACTTAGTCTTTGACGAACCAAATACTCGAGGTGCTTGAGGTACAATTCCATGTGTCTAATAACATTGAGCTGAATGTATTCACAGAGTGATCCTATGATAGGATCACCATGAGGTGTTTGTGGATCGTATGTGGTCATAATTATTTTCCTGGGACAATAATGACCTAAGGTGCTAGACACACGAGTCTAATAGCATCGAGATAAATTTGTATTCATAGAGTGATCCTATGAGAGGATCAACTATGAGGTGAATGTGTCTCCAATGAGTTCATGATTCTTGTCATGGGACAATAATGAATTGAGTTTCTAGACACATGGTGGTGGAGATGGATTATCAATATAGCTAAATGAGGATCATGGATATTGTGGTATTGTCTATGACATAAGAATACCAAGAACAAGTACGATGATATGTTTTGATGCCAGATTTATTCCAGATGATGTTGATAGTGATGATGATACTTGTGACTTGATCTATGATGATGCTACCTGTAGAATGGTCTACAAGACTACGTGAGTCTTTATCATGCCATGTGAATATGGATGGATTTGTTTGAGACCATTAATACCTCCCTAGATAAGAGGGAGTGTTGATATTATGGTAGTTGCGAGAGGTATTAACCTCCATATGTAATCTTTGACTAGAATAGAATATTTTGGAAGCAAGAGAAACCCTAAGAAAATGTGTGAAAAACCTAGAAGACATTTCGGCTCAGTAGAATATATAATATTAATGTATTATCCTCTAGGAAGTCAAGTTAGCCTCATAGGAAAAAGATAGACATAAAATATAATTACCAGAAAGTCAAGTTGACCTAGCCAGAAAAGTCGTTGGACAGATCAATATAAATAGAGAATTTTTTGGCTCATTTGTTCACTCACTCTCACTCAAGAAACCAAAAACAATGCGCAAGTTTGGAGGAGGAGGAGGAGCGGTTGCATTTTTATTGTTATTATCTTGTTCAGTCTTTCTAGTACTTTCTCTTGTGCGCTACCCTTGGAGAAAGTTCGCTCTCTTGGTTATATGTTGGTTCTGGTGTGGCTTCCTGGAATCATTATTTATGTCAAATGTTAAGGTGCTCAGGGGTGGATTTGTGGCTATGGTTTTTTGATAATGGTGTAGCATTTTCTATAGTTAAACGATCACATCAACATTATTCTAACAGGGGAATCATCTGCTTATTCTTCAGAAACATCCTTAGACATCGGCATAAAAATATTATGTCTCTTACACTTGTGCCTTGGAAAATACTTTTCATCACAATTATAACAAAGAACCTTAAGTTGGCATTTAACCATTTCATCCTGAGTCGATTTATGGATCTAGAGGGGAGTTCTAGGAGGGGCAGGAAGGGTATATTTAGGGCGAGGAATAAAGGGTGTTTTTTTGGTTTGTGATGAGAATACTTGTTGTGCTTCCTTGTCTTCTTTAGTAGCTTACAACCAAGTATATGGGCGATCCATGAGGACATGGGAACACATTTCATCCTTGAGGCCACTGATAAATAATTCCATGAAAAAAACATATGTCATGCCCTCCATTCTGAAAGCCAATTGCTCAAAGGTAGATATAAATTCTTCCACCGGGACAATTTGTTTCAACTTGTTAGGTCTTATTAAAAGAGGATGGATTCAAAGAGGATTACCCCATGCATTAATGAACTAACTCATAATTACCCTTCACTAGGGAGGTTAGGCTAAGATCCTAACAATGGTTTTGGGATTGGTTAGTCAAATAATATCGAATTACCTCATAAAGATAACTCAAGGAAGATGTTATCATTTCTTAGGGGTTTTAGAACATTATTCTTTTATAATAGATGTTCACCCCCATTTTTAAGAATCTATTATGTTATCAATAAATACTATTTTTACTCTTGTATGAGTATATTTTGATGGATATGTATTCCTCCATATTTTAGGAACTCCAAGTACATTTCATCCTCGGGTGTGCAACTTCCTCAAACATTTTTTATTATCTTTGTTCATATTTATTTAATAATAGTTATTATCAATTCTTGGTATAATTTAGTGTCCATTTTGTGGGGCATTGTAAAAACTATTTTTAATTCAATTCTCATACTAGAACCTCTCCATTAACATAATTGTGAGTGATTAGTTCGTGTATATAACACCTTTCTAATAACTTAGTGATAAATTATAAATATGAGTAATTGATAACTCTTATCAAACTTAGTTATGGGTCACTTATGAGCTTACAAGTATCTCATGTACAAAATATTTTCTGTATAGGTACGCAAAAGATCCAAAGTGCCCCTCATAGGTACGCAAAATATAACAACTATGTAAATCAATTTTGGAATGACAATAGATCCAAATAGTCCAGTTGTGGGGTAGATGGAGAGAAAGAGATCTACATCACAATCTTGGTGCTAGTTCGACATAACAATGATGAATTTAAGAAAAAAATGTTTGGAAACCTTAACAAGGACCTCAAAGGTCACTTATATATACATGGAAATTATCTAAAAGCATAGGAGAATGTTAAGTTAGCCATTACACATGTTTGATTTTTTGTATGAATCACTATGTTGGTTTTGAATGAGCAACCATAAGTTGCTTAGGTGCAAGGTAGGTAATTCTAAGAACCCACCCCTCTGTTTTGTGGGTTGGAGACAACCATGATAAGGTATGGAAAATACATGGTACATAACATGTGCAAAAATAAAATACGTTAAATAATAGTTTGACCAACAAGATTTCTTGAAGAGCATGATAGATAAGGGTTTGATGGATACCCAAAATGTGACATTTCTAAGTAAATAGAAAACAATCAAGTGAATTAAGTTTGAGGCTTTCTCAAATTATTTAAAATATGTCTTATGTTGATAACCCAAACTGGGGAAAATTTTGGGGGCTAAATTTGACCCATGGGATAATTTTCAATGTTCTTTCCCAAAAAAAGATTTTCCAATTTTCCTTTTTTTTGTGACTGTTGGAATCAACAACTATTCGAGCACGTATTCGTGTTATCCAAATGGTACCACTACAACCTACAAATGTTCCTACGCTTCCCCACATGAGACACACAAGGTAATTCGAAGTTGCACAGTCCATCACTGACTACCCTACACCCTGATGGATTCTAATTTGTACTTTTTACTAAAATGATTCACCCATATTTGATATGAAACAAACATTTTACTCTAAAAATCACCAAAATTATCTAGAGACTATAAAATTCTTAGAAATTTGAATATTTTTACAAAACTATTTCCAAACATTTTATTGTTAACAATTTAAGAATTAGTAAAATTATATAAGCTTTCTATAAAATAAGAAAACTCAAAAGAACAGTTTGAACACTATTGAGTTTTGTCACAAAGATAAGTAGAAGGCCCTTATTGAGATCTACTAATACATTATATATCAAGAGTGCATAATGAATACTATCTATACCCAAATTTAACAAGGTACATGTGCCTATCAAGTATAAAGTAAAACACCAACATAATACTTTGTAACTTGCTCTTCATTTACCTAATCAAAATAATAATAATGTCAGTTTCCACTAACTCTAACTCTAACTCTCCTCCAACACTCATGCATTCCTTTATCCCTATACGTGCATTTCAACAAACCTAAGATTCATGTTGTCATATTTTTAACCCTATTTGTTTATATCTTACAATATTTAAGTTTTTATGTCGATCACATTTTATTCTCATCCAAATCCAATGCATGTAGATTGTCCAAGTTATTAAGTTTTTTCTTTACCTCCCCATTCCACATAATGGAACCATAAAATGAACTCCTTTGATTGAACCATTGTGTGAGGCTCTAAATGTCACTTGAGCATTTTGGAATATATTTTATGGAATGTGTTAAAAAATAAATAATATCATTCCTTTTCTCATCCTCACGTAATAATAAGTCGTATTTTTTTTTATACCCAATTTTTTTTTTTTTGTTTAAACCACACCATTCATGCGTGTAAACATTATGTACTCATTTTGTCAATTTTGGTAAATGTTCAAATAAAGATTGATTCTTTTGATTGAACCATTGTGTGAGGGTCTAAATGTCAACCATTGTGTGAGGGTCTAAATGTTGCTTGAGTATTTTGGAATATATTTTATGGAATGTGCTAAAAAATAAATAATTTCATTCCTTTTCTCATGCTCACGTAATAGTAAGACATATTAGTCCCTTTCGTAGGCATACAGGGACTATAGAGATTGATAAATCGTTGAATTCATATTAGTTTGTCCTTTGACCATAAATATTTGCATAATATCTATTGTTGGAGCTAGGGAACTAAAAACATTGATTTTATATAATAAAAAGTACCATATATGTAATGATTTGATTGGATAACTGATTGGAGGTCTTATTGTCGGCTTCACTATTCCCAATGTTTTATATGTTATCATATCCAAACTTTTTGATCATCTATAGTCTTTTTGAATCATATATTTTTCTTATGCATTGCTTGAAGGTGGATTAATGCTAGTATTAGTTTGAATGTTCGTCTTAGCATTTTCTGCTAGCTGAATTTATCCCAATGTTTAATATGCTAGCATATCCAAATGTTGTCCTTCAAATACATTCTCTATTGTTTGAACTATTGTTACTAATTTTGTTTTATAATAAATTGTAATAAAAAAAAATTGGTACGTCAGATACCTGCCACACTGCATTCTTTCTTAAATTTTTACAGAGCATTTCTAACAGACTTAAATGCTTACCTAACAATATTTGCACCATTAAATGTTTACTTAGCATGCTTGTTACAATAAATTTTCTTTTGTTTTCTTTTTATATATGCAATGTTCTCTACACTCAATTTGGGAAATATTGTACTTCGGCATTGTTGGTTCATCGGTTCATGCTTTCTTCTTGCATCTCCATGGATTTCTTATTTGACTGTTGTTGTTGTTCTTGTTTGCTTGTTAGTCTGGTTGCATTTTTCATGTTTGGGGTTCTGTAACCATGATTGGAACTGTGACATTCCTTGTTTACTGGTTGGTGCTTGCTTCTTTGTTCGTCGGATGCTGCTTATTGTTGTTTGATTCAACTTTGCAGGGTTCGGTTCTGCGGCTGCAATTGGGCCTTTTGGTGCTTCTTAACTGGGTTTTTATTTGTTTCTTTCTCTTTCTTGCCTAAGCTTTGAAATGTTGGGGTGTTGCATCTGCAGTTGGGTCTGTTGTTACATTGACTTTCATTTGGCTCCCCATAAAATACTATTATGATAAAATAACATACAAAATTTTGCAGTCGATGTAAATTGCATCTCTTGCGGCTTCAACTAGAGTTTGTTGGGCTCCAACTATATTTCATAGATGGCAATGCTTTTTCCATGGTTTATGTCTTACTATGGTTTCATAACTATGAGAGTAATTGTTGTTGTCTAAGAGATATAGTTATTCTCTCCCTTTTTTACCTCTTATAAACTTTCCCATTTTTCACCTTTTGTTCTTCCGCTCTATTATGCATTTCTGGTTCTATACTTTCTCGTGTTTCTGTGCTTGAAGGTTCCTGGTGTGGCGAACTGAAAAATCATTATCTCCATTTACATCTTCACATCATGATTCTGACTAACCGTCGGTCGGTTGCATACTTAGCCAATTTTATGAGCGTAGCTTTGTGGATAGGTGCCATCGAACTATGGTAAGTCATGTTCAGTGTATACATCTTGCACGCAGAACTTTTGTTCTCTACAAATCGACCCACACTCCTCGAACTTGTAACCCTGACTCTGCCTATGATGATTATGTCTGTCTGACCTGCCTTTCCATACTTAGGCGAGTTTTCAAAGTTTCATGGGTTCATGTGTTCCCGGGTTTAGGAAAGTTTAAAATCATTTGTCGCTCCCCTCCATCCCCGCTACCTTCTTCCCTTCCCAATGGACATTAATTATTCTTTCAAAAGTGACAACCGACCAGTCAGGTTCGAAAATATTGGCTTTAATAAGCAGAAATATCGAGGACATCTCACATTAAAATGCATAGATAGGCGAATATTATGTGATCTCGTAAATTGTTTTTCCTGCATTTTTGAATTTCCAAAAAAACAATATTGGCTCTTTTAGTTTTTTAAAGGCGTCATCATAGTAACAGTGAAATACTGTACTACCTCACTTTCATCAATGAATGTGTCATCCACAGAGGCCTTGACGCCATGTCCCTCTTTAATACTATGCATATGTTAGATGTTGCCAGATTTGAGAATCTGCTCAGATATGGGAATGTTAATACGTGTTATTAGTCACTATTCAGCGCACATATTCAAAAATATTGACATTAATTAGCGAAAATATTGATAGCATCTGTCATTAAGACAAATTAAACCAAAATCTACGAAAGATCATACTGTCTTTCTCAAGCGTTTCTTTTAAATACTTATTTCCATTTTTCTCTATCATCAAAGAGTTGGGCTTTAGGGTGCCTTCGTTCTAATGTTCCTGGTCATGGAAATGTAAGAAAATTTAGAGATGTCATTGAGGCCCAAATGGAAGAAGAGAGACTAGTTTTATGTGAAGTGAGCTTTGAGCCAAAAAAAAAATCTGTTATCCAACAAAAACTCAGACAGGGGAAAAAGAAAACAAGTATCTTATGGTTGGTGTTCTCCCTGTATTCAATACTTTGGTTGGCTGAAAATCCTACCTAGAGATTTGTTTGTTAATCTTCTTTGTTTTCTTTCTGGGAGTTGGAAGGGATTTTCAGGTCATGTGCAAAACACTCCCTCATTGAAGTATATCGTTTCTTCCAACAACATAGATTTCGAAAGTGTATCGAATTCTACAGAGCACACAAGACTTTGTCTTCGTCAAGGGTGTCACACTTACTATGGCTTGCAAAATGGTCCGTGATATTCAGAAATGACGTGAAATATTACTCCATTCACAAATGTACCCAAAAGCGGGTAAGATAAACTATATGGGTGGATAAAATGACATACTAAAATTACAGAAGTTTCTATTTCAAAGTTTGTTGAGAAAGTTCTAGGTGTGGTAATAGACTTGACAGAAAGTCATGTTCTTTGTCAAAGTTTGTTCACTGTCCTCTGGATGTAGTTACAGAATCCACATACAATCAACTGCCTATCGCTAATGGACATTTTTTATTTTACTATTCCTATGCCTATAACTGGATTATGGACTTTGCAACATTTTATGAGGATTACTTTATACTACCACCTTCTGCAAGAGGTTTCATGTGTTTAGGTAATGATTTGGTTTTTGAAAATAGCCTTTTACTACCACCTTCATGTAATCATCTTATTTCATTCTTTATAAGAGACCTTAATGTAGTGGTGTGTTTCCAGATCTGTTTCAACCTAATGTCAATATTCTTGTTGTTTCCCTTTCGTTGGATGGGGAAAATGCATTTCTTCTGTTGCAGTTTATGCGATATTTGATAAAAAAAAAATGTTCAAACCATACAATTTTTATATATTTTTTTAAAATATAGAACAATGTATTTTTTTGAACAGACGGTCGTTTGAAAAAATTTAGGCGTCTTTTGGGGTTCACGTCCTTCAAGGATGTTAAGTAATAACAAAATTACTATTGTTTGTGCCAATTCAATTGAGTCGTCGTCCACTATGGAAATTGCATTAACGCTGCAATGTTAGATAATATGTGTCTTCCATGTGCCTAATGCCATGGTCATCATTGCATAGGACACCCAACGTCCAAAGATTTAGGGACTCAAACCAACATTGTAGATTTTGTGAGAAAGAAACACTAAAGTCGATGTTCTTTCCAGGTTTGACAATCTTGCAGTTTAAGTACTTTGACAATGACAACCCTGCTTGTTCACCGCATTGTCGCAGTGCATTCAGTAGCATTGTTCCCATTTCTACCACCAATGTCAATGTCTGAGGCTGAAGCTATATGGAGCCTGGGGTCACCACCTATGTGGATGACTGAAGTTGATTGTATGTCAAGTCTCTTTCTGCATCCAAAGGTCGCTCAAAACTATTTGACATAGAAACTGGTTGTCTGTCAATTCTGTTACAACTTTGGCATAAAATGTTCTGTAATTTCAGAATATTGATTCAAACGCCCATACATTTTCTCACGTTGGTTGGTATCCAATTTTATAATTTCCTATTGAGTGTATTCAGGCATGGAGTTATTTTTGGCGTCACCCCTGAACATTCCATACCTTTCTGTGGGCCACCATGTCTGCCACCCCTACGACGAAAGATATATTCTGATGCAATCTGCAACATTTGATACACTTGTCAGATCTGTGTTGCCAGAAGAATTCATGTACTTCAATAGAAGAAAATTATGCAGCTGGCTTGGACGTTCCTTCGAATTTACTATAATAAAACAAAGAAGTTCACCATACAAATATTCAAGTAGGCTTTTCAACCAAATAGATGATCGAATACAGGGAGAATAACAATCACAACATACTTGAATTTTTTTTTTGTCTCGGCTTTTGTTGCCTAATAGGATTTGTTTCCCCCATAAATGACGTCACATAAAATGAATCCCTCGACTTTGAACTGGGCTTAAATCTCATTTCTAAGTTGTCTCGGATGTCAATGGTCAGGAACATTACAAGGAAGTCACCTTAAACCCCAAGTTTTTGACGACAGAGGGAAATTAATACTTAACAAAGAATGGAATGTTGAATAACCAGCCAATGCAAGTAGGCCATATCTAGAAGATACAAGCTATTCAAAAAACTAGGATAGATCTAGTTGGCATCCCAAATTAAGTCCAAGACCCGAAATTTATATTCAACTCGTTGTCTTTTACGAATCAAGGATTTGATCGTCAAGACGACTGCCAACAAGCTTCATTATTTTACATCTTTTTTAATGATCGGCGGCAGGAAAAGTCACAATCATTGTGGCAAATAATCTCAGCTATATTTTTTAACCCATCTTCTTTGAATATAGAATATTTGTGTTTTTATTTTTTTATGGTTTTTTCCAATCTCTGGTATTGCTTTTCATTTTATTTTGTACCTTTTTTTGTGTGTGTCGTTAAACATGGACGGCAATATTTTATTTTTTTTGCCCAGTACTTCAATTTAAATAAAGGCTACTATGTTGGTTTCTTACATTTTACATGGAAGAATAATTTTTCATAGGCCATACTTATGTGGCGTTGTCCCTATACTTAAAGAAATAAATTGGAGGACCCATCCTGCTTTCATTCTTTGGGTCCCGTAAATAGAATGAATTAATGACTATTACGACAAGGAAACTGAAGTCTTGACGCCATGTTCCTGTTCAATATATTGCATATATTGTATCTTCTTCTATTTGATAATATCTGTGCATATATACTAATATGAGTACTATTGGAATAAATATAAAAACTTCCTCCTGGCCAAAACTTAGCCAATTATTTGGCCACTGGGTCCCGAGTTTGCGGTATCCAACACCTATGTCCCATGTTCCGGCATATACATAATGCAACCAAAGAATTTTTGTGATCTACAATTTATGCTTTAACTAGTGAAAACTCACGAGGGGTTCGAAAAGATAGGCATTAATAAAGGAACAATAGATTTCCTTCTGTGTAATACTTAGCCCTTTTCCCCTTTTCTTCTTCCCGTCTGTTATCACTTTCTGGTTATATACTTAGTATCCTTTCTATGATCGAGGGTTCTAGGGTTGGCAGGATGACATATTTTCATCTCCATCTATATCCTCACATGACGAATCCAAACGATCATTGTTCCTTTCCATACTTAGTAAATTTTATTGTCGTGGTTTCTGGGTTGGCGCTTTCGAACTCTGTTGCTTCTTGTTGCGTTATATACATCTTGCACTCAAAAATTTTGCGGCTTCAACAAAATTTGTAAACCGAACAACATCCTGCAAATTGGGAGATGATTTACATTTGAAACAAAAATAATCTATTAAAATTTATATATATATATATCAAAACTTTATTTTGGCAAATACTTAGCCAATTATTTGGTCACCAGGTCCCGGGTTCGCGGTATCCAACACCTATGTCCCCTGTTTCGTCATATACATATTGTAGCCAAAGAACTTTCGCAATCTGCAATTTATGCTTTTACTAGTGAGAACCCAGCAGCGGCTCGAAAACATTGGCATCAATAAAATAATAATGTATTTTCTACTGTGTGATACTTAGACCTTTTCCATTTTTCTTCTTCCCCTCCATTATCACTTTCTGGTTATATACTTAGTCTCCTTTCTATGATTGCAGGTTGCAGGGTTGGCAGGATAACCTATCTTCATCTCCATCTATATCTTCAGATGATGAATCCGACAAACCGTTGTTATGTTCCACACTTAGTCAATTTTATGGTCGCAGTTGTCAGGTTGGCGCATATGAACTTGCCTTTTCTTCTTCCTGTCCATTATCCCTTTCTGGTTATACACTTAGTCACCTTTCTATGAAATCTAGTTCTAGGGTTGGAAGAATGACATATCTTCATCTCCATCTATATCCTCACATGATGAATCCAATCGACCATTGTTCCTTTCCATACTTAGCCAATTTTATGGCCGTGGTTGTCGAGTTGGCGCTTACAAACTTGGTTGCTTATTGTTTCATGATATACATATTGCACTCAAAAATTCTGTGATCTACAATTCCACTGCGGGATTGTATACATTAACTTCACTGAAAGTATTTCTCACTTCCTTCCATCCCCACTATCTTCGTGTCCTTCCTAATATGCATTAACTATGCTCTTACTAGTGACAACTGAACACACTGGTACGAAAGAATTGGCACTCGGTTCTCTGCCATATACAAATTGACTACTGGACTTTGAAATCGTCCCCTGTTCCATGTTACACATTATGCACTCAAATGTTCCGAGCTATAAAATTTGGTTGTCAGGGCCTTGCGTCTTCTGGGGAAGCCTTGTCACCCTATTTTTCATCCTCGTGTTGGCGGGTTCACGAAATCTCCAACTCATAGTCACCGTTTCCTATTCTGCCCATCATCGTACTTGTTTTGAGATATCCATCACCAAAGGTTTAATACTAAAACAACATCATGCAACAATCGTAAAGATTGTCATTAATGATAAAAAGTATCGAGAACCAACCATCCCTATAGAACTTGTCCAGGAACATGCAAAGAATATCTTGCCAGGTAATGGAAAAGCTATTAAAAATTTCAATATATTAGTGAAAACAAGTCCTGACCAATGTTTCCCTGTTCCATAAATGGCAATGTAACATCCCGCTCGGGCGCACTGAGAAACCTTATTCTTTGAGGACACTTTCTCGCAAGTGATCTGGACTTGTATGATATTAAAACATTTATCCTTGATTATGATGTGTTATGATAGATGACATGATGTTTTACTTATTTGACATAGACAGGTGCTATTGACTCAGTTTTATTGAGTGTGCAGGGTTTTGGACCTTGAGGATGAAGAGGCATCAATGGAACCCCTTGGACTCTGGATTGAGTCAGGGAGTGTGCTATTTGGGTTGATTTATTTACTGTGATATTTCATTGATTTTATGATTGATGTGGACATGTTCTGACACGATTGTTGATGATGCAGGCCGACGATAGCTTGCCGACCAGACTCACATATGGAGTAAAGGGGCCACACATGATTTCCAGAGAGGTTGAGGGAGAGGTGTGGACCGCAGCCCTGCCACAGCCTACTAGCACTCCCGTCATGGCTCGAACTGTAGGTTAACGATTACCTAGTTTGAGAGGATCCACGATGCCGTGAGGGCAGACTGCGACAGTCGCTCACGATGATTCTAAGGGGTGCACCATGTAACGTCCATCACTTCGTGACGACGACAAGCCTCAAGTGATAAGTGCAATTTTTATTTTTATTTTTTAACAAAGCAATAAAGGTAATTACTTACTAGAACATAAATTTCTATCCTTAATAACTATTTTATTTTTAAGAAATATATTTATAACCCCTTTTTTATATTTAGATGCTTACTTTCTTTGTTCTAATCTCTATATTCATTCTTAGGGTATTATTTCAATTCTCATGCCTACCTTAGAGTTTCCCAAGATTCTCTTATTTATCTCTCTCAGTATCCTATGTAATATGTGGATTACATAATTTAGTAAACATTTTATTAAATGTTTAAACAAGAACCTCTTCTTTAATTTATTATTAATAATGTAAAGCATAACCCTTAAATTTTATATTTATTTTACTTTCCCAAATAATTTGCCTTACAAAACTTATAACAAGGTGATACCTTTATTTCTACCATCTTCAATATTAAAAAGAATTGTGACAATTAATTAGTTCAACTTGTATATATATACTTAATATGATCTTAATATGTCACATAACAATAATTGCCTTCTTCACCGTAACTAAGGTCAATTGTGCAACTGTTAACACCTCACTAAAAGTAATAACACTCCTCACCATACTACCCTCCTTGTATAGCTATAATCCACTCCAATTAATAATGTTAACTTGCCATATCGTTGTGACAACTCATAAATTCAGAGTATGGAAAAATTAGTATTAATGAAGTAAGTGTTGGCATATCTAGAATAAATTCCATTCACTCTTCTTTACCAAAAACTCAACACATCATAAATTGCGGTAACTCATATGCCACCAACAACCAAAGGGGCTACGCCAAGATAGAAGGACTATCAACTTAGACAGGGCCAACTATAATTACAATGAGTGATTCGGTTGTACCAAAATTTCACATCATAACCATATGTAAATTATTTTAAATGAGACCACGGTAAGCGCAACTTTCTTGGTAAAATCCTTTTATAAATATGGCAAATATCCTTTACTGATTAACAACGAGGATGTGCTGGTGAAACAGGTAGGGATCGTGTTGTTTCCCATGCCAGCAACCTTGGTCCAGGATTCGTTGACCTCCCAAAGGTTAGTTTCTGAAAAAGCAAAATACAGTCCAAAAAGGGAAATTGATGTGTCATGCGTCTGCAGACACAGGCTACGCTAAGGGTGAATGGGTCTTGAAATCTGCAACTCGGCTATGTTCAAGGACAATTCCAGGAAGATTTAAGACACACACTGTCAATTCAGGGGAGGAAGTAATTAGTCCAAGGCGATAATCAAATCAGTAAGGCAGCGAATGAAATTTCGGTTAAGTGAAATCTATGCACATGGTCCAGGTAGAGGTAAGTCATCTAACACGCGGTTGTGGCAACTGGGAAAACTCTGCACTGCACTAGTTTAAGGGTCAAGGCCAACAACGTAATTCTCAGATGATACAACTAGTTTGAGGAAGGTGTGACTGTTACTGGTGCTAACCTTCTATCTAAAGCTTGACCTGCCTGTATCATGGAGTTTTAAAGGACCTGGGTATGCTAGGAACCTGGAGTCGGGCAGGAAGACCGTGACCGATGTCCGACTGAAAGGTTATCTTGGTGAATAATTTATATGGCATCGGTGTAAGGATAAAGTTAGATGTTTTTCCTTCAAGAGAAATCGCTGCCAGACACATAGTCAATTCCACCTATACATTGCCGGTATGGAAAGGGAAATAGCTCTCTGTTCAATGTTAAAATTAACTCGCTGCCTGGCATAAATTCGTTGTCAATAAGCATTGAACAGGAACCGCAGATTTACCAAAACAAGTTGTTCTCGTCACTGGCTTCAGTTGGGGTTTAATGCCAGTCGCTACACCCACCATTTATGTTGCTATAATCATTACTATTCATTTCGCTGTAGTAAAATAAATTCCCAATCAGATGCATCTGTAAGGAGAAACCGTTGTCTAACTATTAATACAATAAGAAATAATAACATCTAGAACTATTTGCAATAATTTTCATTATCTCCTGATGTTAATTATCAATATGCTTTCAAGATGAAATCGTCCCTGACTGTTAAATTGTTCTGATTATCAACATTCTCTGAATAATAAATCGTTACCATACATATGAATCGCTGTCTCATATATGAACCTTGCAATATTCGGAAAATTAAAATCATTTTACCATACCTGTAAATCGTTGTCTCATATATAAAACCTTGCAATATTCGGAAAATTAAAATCATTTTTACCATTCATGTAAATCGTTGTCTCATATATAAAACATTGCAATATTCGGAAAATTAAAATCATTTTACCACACTTGTAAATCGTTGTCTCATGTATAAAACCTTGCAATATTCGAAAAATTAAAATCATTTTACCATACTAGAATCTCTGTGCATGGGGCTTTCAAAATTCCCTGTGTAATTCAAGGAAGGATCGCAGGCCTATGTACAGTTTGAAGTTATATGGAAACTCGTAGCTAAGATATTAAACTCAGTAGACATATGGAAGGAAAACAACGTGGATTGAAGTTAAATCCCTTTCGCATCTCAGAACACCGATAAAAATGTTGTCTACAGTAAGAGAATACCAGGGTCATAAGGGTAACCGATCGAAGGGATCGTAGGGATTCTATCAGTCAAGGCGCAGTAAAAAAAAAACACAACAAGAAGGCACGACAACCATGCACAGAGGTCATACTGAAAGACGCAAGACAAAAATCTGGCAAGGTCATCACAGAGGTGGGCGGCTGAAAGGTTCGCCTTCACATCACCATCCTTGCACCGAAAAGCAGGGCGTTGAGATCTATAGGTATTTTAATGCCAAGGCGACAACCGTAGATCAGGCTCCTGGCCGACTTCTCAGGCAAGGACTGGTGAGCTAGGGATGAAGGATAACCACCACAAGGTCACAATCCAGACACAGGGTGGTCACGACAAATGGGAAGGCGAGGGTCACAGAAATAAACCAACCAATCATTTAGCTAGGCTATAAGATTTCAGTCATGAGACTAGACAATAAGATTTCCTGCTCAATACACATGCAGATCTAAATCATACATCCTAACATTCTATCATTCAACTGAACAAGCGTACCTTTGCCTGTTCGCTTGCTCCGAGTGTCGTCCACACGCTCCGTGCCACTCCTGCTCGCCGACTGTCGAGACCTTCCTGGTACCTCCCAGCCAATCACTAGGGGTACTCTACTTCCCCCTTAGCCCCCCGAGCCACAAAGGGGCCACACACTCTCCAGATGGTATGTCTATCTTCCCAGCTTGCCTCGCAACGCCGAGCTACCACTCCTATCCGAGATGGAAAATCCCAACTCCCCACAAGTAATCAGTCAAGTCACAAATCCGACAGTGTAACGTTACGCTAACAGTCGATCCCCTTCTTCCTCATCTTCCCTTTCTTTTATAGAGTTTTAGAACCTCCAACTTTCCCTAAAACACATTTAAATTTAGTTTTAATAAAAATATTCTAAATATTCTCCTCCGCACAAGTGTCATCCATCCCCCTCTTTCCTCCAATAATTATTTTCTTTAAACTTATTAATTGTCTCATTTCCCTCACCCACCTAGAGTTGCTCCTAAATTTACTCCTAGGTGTTCCTAGATCCCCTTACATGTTTTAAATACTTTCCCTAAAAATGATGTTGTTATTTTAGCTCAAATTAGAAGGTTCTTTATCGCTGATTCCTTACTATGTTGACCTTGCTTTTTACCATAAGTTCAACTCTTTCCCTTATCATGTTTCCCCCAATCCTAAGTTTCCTAAATTTTTATTATTCCCTTATTTCCCTTTTTATTAAAGCCATAAAGGTAGTTGCTCTATTTACTCTTTCCTTTTTATTATCAATTTGAAATCTTTTTACTCTTTCGCAAGTTAAATAAATTATTTCTTCTTTACAATTTAAAACCACGGATTTTAATTAAATTATTACTCTCTTTATTTTCCCCAAAATTTATGAGGACTAAGAGTATTACTTAAGTGGGTTTTAGTTTAAATTTTTATTTTTATAGGGTCATTTTTTAAGGTTAGGCAAAAATTTTACCCTAGAGAAGTTTTAGACTTAGGACTTAGAGTCTGACTGGGCGACATTTAATTAGGGAAGTTGGTTAAGAATTTCTTAATGTGTTAAATGTCTTAGGGCCATCTAGGTTTGTTCCTTCATCAACATCAATGCGACGTGCCCTTCGGGACGCACCACGTGCTCCAAGGGTGCCACTCGACTTGTTTGTTTCTTTTGCGCGACGTGCCCTTCAGGATGCACCACGTGCTCCAAGGGTGCTACTCACCAACTTGTGTTTCTTTTGCATGATGTGCCCTTCAGGATGCACCACGTGCTCCAAGGGTGCCACTCGCCAACTTGACTGATTGGTAGACATCAATAACCCCTGGAGTCAACACTCCACCAGGTGAACTTGTGGGAGACAAAGGGATCTAAGGAATAAGGCCCCTGCCTTATTGTGCACCCCTTAGAATCATCATGAGCGACTGCGCAGTCTGCCCTCATGACATCGTGGATCCTCTCGAACTAGGTAATCGTTAACCTATAGTTCGAGCCACGGTGGGAGTGCTAGTAGGCTGTGGCAGGGATGCTGTCCACACCTCTCCCTCAACCTCTTTGGAAATCATGTGTGGCCCCTTTACTCCATATGTGAGTCTGGTCGGCAAGCTATCATCAGCCTGAATCATCAACAATCGTGTTAGAACATGTCCACATCAATCATCAAATCAATGAAATATCATAGTAAATAAATCAACCCAAATAGCACACTCCCTGACTCAATCCAGAGTCCAAGGGGTTCCATTCATGCCTATGCATCCTCAAGGTCCAAAACCCTACACACTCAATAAAACTGAGTCAATAGCACCTGTCTATGTCAAAGAAGTAAAACATCATGTCATCTATCATAACGCATCATAATCAAGGATACATGTTTTAATATCATAAAAGTCCATATCACTTGCGAGCAAGTGTCCTCAAAGAATAAGTTTTTTCAGTGTGCCCAAGTGGGATGTTACATACACCCCCTCTTGGTCTAAACTTTGTCCCGAAGTTTCTCAGTATAGATGCCGAAATAAATGTATCACAATATCATAAGTCTATCTATCAAACAAAAAGGGAAACTGCTAGCGCATATCATATGCGTCTTCCCAGGTCGTCGAGTGCTGACTATAATTGTCCCACTGGACCTTGACCTGATCTACCGTTCGACGTCGTAATTGTCGAACGCGACGATCTAAGATGCGGACTGACTCAGCCGTGAGCACTCCCTCATCCGATACCTGCAAGGAACTCATGTCAATCACGTGTGTAGGATCACTAATATAATGTCTCAAAACAGATACATGAAAAACATCGTGCATACGCCTCAAAGAATCAGGCAAGGCTAGTCGATAGGCCACAGGCCCCTTTCTCTCCACAATATCGGAAGGTCCCATGAACCTAGGAGAGAGTTTAGCTCCCTTTCCAAACTTGATCAAACTCTTATGCGGTTTAACCCGCAAGAAGACTCGATCGGTGACCTCGTAACTACGGTCGACTCGGTGTGCATCGACATAACTCTTCTGTCGATCCTGTGCTTCTTTAATCCTTTGTATTATGGTTTGCATTTGCTCTTCCATTTCTTGGATCACTTCTGGTCCCACCAGGACCCTATCCTCAAACTGATCCTAACTCAAGGGCGTCTGACATGGTCGCCCATAAAGAAACTCAAAAGGCGTCATCTTAATGGTGCTCTGGTAACTGTTGTTGTAAGCGAACTCTACTAGAGGCAAGAATTCCTCGCAACACTTTTGTTGGTCCATCATGTACATGCACAACATGTCTTCCAAGGTTTGGTTTGTTCATTCTGTCTGCCCGTCAGTATCTGGGTGATATGCAGTACTAAAGTTAAGTTGACTTCCGAATGCCTCTTGGAAACTCGTCCAAAATCATCCAGTAAACACCGATCCTCGATCGGATATAATCCTCTTAGGCACGCCATGCAACCTCACAATCTCATTGATGAAAACTCTAGCTATGTCCGGTGCCTGATATGTCGTACGCATAGGAATAAAGTGAGCACTCTTCGTCAGAGTGTCTACTACTACAAAAATCGAGCCGTGTCTCCTTGCCGTCAGTGGCAATCCAACAATAAAATCCATCGAAATAACTTCCCATTTCGATTCTGGAATGGCATGTGGTTGAAGTA
>ML779250.1:828784-849527 GCA_009831015.1 Picea engelmannii | reverse complement strand
TTCAGCCTTTACCTGCTGACACTCTAGACATCTAGCCACAAAGTTGACTATGTCGGCCTTCATTCCCTTCCAGAAGAATAAGGGTTTAAGGTCTGCCCTCATCTTCGTGACTCCTGGGTGAGCCATGTAAACTGCTCTATGAGGCTCGCTCAGGATCAACATCCTCAACTCTTCGTTTGGCGGTATGTAAATACAACTTATAAACCTCAATAACCCATCGCTATCAAATGAAAATCCCTCGTATCGTGGTACCATCATGGTGTTTTGTCCGATAAAACCCTCGACCTCTTTGTACCAATCATCATCACGTTGTAAAGTGAGAATCTTCTCACATAGATTCATCTGAAGAGGCAACACCAAAAAGATGCGTGGCCTCCGACTCAAAGCATCCGCTACTCGGTTCACTGTTCCCTTTATGTAAGTGATCTCAAAGTTGTACTCGCTAAGAAATTCTGACCAACGCCGTTGTCGCGCGTTCAGGTCGCTTTGCGTGAAAATGTGTTGTAGCCCACAATGATCAGTCTTTAATTCAAATTTTCATCCAACAAGGTAGTGTCTCCAAACCTTCAAGGCATATACGATGGCTAATAACTCCAAATCGTGAGTCACGTAGTTCTCCTCATGCCTTCTCAATTTCCTCGAAATGTAAGCAATCACTTGTTCGTCCTGCATCAAGACTCCGCCTAAACCTTCCTTGGAAGCGTCAGTGCATACCAAGAAGTCCGTGTCCATGTCAGGGACTTTTAGTATCGGCGTTGTTGTCAACAACTCTTTAAGCCTCTGAAATGCTTCCGCGCATTTCTCGGTCCAAACAAACTTCTTGGTTTTCTTCTACAATTTCGTGATCGAATTTGCTATCTTCGAAAATCCCTCAACAAACCGTCGATAGTATCCTGCTAAACCCATAAAAATACCCACTTCTGTGACATTCGTCGGCACAGGCCATTCCGTAATAGCCTCAACCTTGGCCGGATCCACGGCGATGGCTTCGCCGGAAATGACATGCCCTAAGTAGTGAATCTTCGATTGATAAAAAAAGCATTTGGACAGTTTCCCATACAGTTTGTTCTCTCGCAGACACTGTAGTACCAAGCGCAAGTGCTCGTCATGCTCCTCTGTCATACGAGAGTAAATCAAAATGTCGTCAATGAATACTTGGACGAACTTGTCCAAGTATTTGTGGAACACCCCATTCATCAAACTCATAAATACCTCTAGGGCGTTTGTCAGTCCAAACGGTAAAACAGTAAACTCGTAATGTACAAATCTCGTCTTAAAGGCAGTATTAGGGACGTCATCCTCCTTGATCCGCAACTGGTGATACCCTGATCGCAAATCGATCTTGGAGAAGACTGTCGCACCCTTCATTTGATCGAATAGATCATCAATTCTTGGTAAGGGATACTGATTCTTGATCGTAGCCTTGTTCAGTTGACGGTAGTCAATGCAAAGCCTCCACGATCCATCCTTCTTCTGAATGAAAATAACAGGTGCACCCCACGGTGACACACTAGGACGTATCATTCCCAGGTCCAGCAACTCCTTCAGTTGCATTTTCAACTCTTGTAACTCCAAGATCGACATCTGATATGGTGTTCTTGCCATCGATTCGGTCCTCGGTTTTAGGTCTATGGTAAACTCCAATTCCCTTTCCGGCGGCATCCCCGGTAACTCCTCTGGAAATACATCTGCAAACTCTTTCACCACCGGAAGGTGTTCTAGACCTTCTACCACTCCCTTTTCATTTAGCGCAAGGATCACATAAAGCTTGCACCCCTTGCGCATACTCTATTGTAACTGTAAGGAAGAGACGAACCTAAGGGAGACTCCCTGGTTCCATCCTACAGTCAAACGTCTCTGTCCTTCGTCATCAACCAAGCTCAACCATTTCATCTTATAGTTGAGTATCGCCTCATGCGATTCCAACCAATCCATACTGATCACGACATCATAAGATCCTAATATTGTGACGTAGAAGTTGACCCTCGTGACAAACTCTCCCAGGTTAAGGGCACAGCCCGTAACCTTTCCTCCAACCTTCTGTTTGGCTCCCAAAGCCATCTCTACAAAGCTAAACACATCTTGTTCGACTGCCTTTACCTTAATCCTTTTTAGCATTGCACCATAAATGAAACTCTCAGTAGAACCAAGATCTATCAAAATGCTAAGGGTCTGGTCAGCGATGGTACTTGTCGTCTCAAGCACAGTTGACTGGTGCTCTGCCTGGCAGTTATTCACCGCTGCATGAATCCGATGGGCCTTGCCCATATCTCCCACTATAGTGGGTCCGGCTGATCTGGACGCTCTGGTCCTCTCCACAGGACAGTCGCACTGGTAGTGTGGCTCCCCACACGTCCAACACCCCTTCTTCAGCCCAGTAGTCCTGGTACCCGAAGTAGAATATGATGACCCACCGACCTGAAAACCTGGTCTGTTCTGTTGAACAGGCCTAAACTACTATTGTTGTGGGCGACGTTGTTGTTGATGCTGTGGTCCCCTATAAGGTGTCCGCTGCTGAGGTGGTGGTCGTCAAGGTGTAGTGAAAGTGGATCCCCTCTGGAAGCCACGATGTCCCGGCGTATGTCTCACTGGTGTCTGGTGCTGCGGTGTTCTAGATGAAACCTGCCCTACTGGTCTCACTGGAGTCTTTTTCTGACCCCCACTGATAAGCTCCTCCTCTGCTATGAGGGCCTTCTGGACGGCGTCGTGCAAGGTTTGAGGCATCAAAATCCTAACCTTTGCATGCAGGTTGTCATTAAGGCCAAACACGAACCGGTTGACCTTAAGTTTCTCTGTGTTAAGGTGCGGAGCATACCGTAGCAGCTCCATAAAACGTGCCTCGTACTCGGGCACCATACGACCTCCCTGTCGTAATGCGTTGAACTCATTGAGCTGACGCTCAATGAATTCCTCTGAAAGATACCTTTCTCGGAACTGTTCCTCGAACAGTTCCCATGACACGTCTTCAACGGCCATGTTCAGCTATGGTAGGAGCGTCTTCCACCATAGAAGAGCGCTCCCCTTCAGTTGAAAGACCGCCATGCGGACCTTCATGTTAGAGGTATAATCGCGAAGTGTGAAGCACATCGCCATATTCTCCAACCATGCCTTGGCGGCTGCACCATCTGGGGCACCAAAGAACTCAGGAAATTTTACCTTCTCGAGTTCACGGTGAATTCTACCTGTAACGGCCGGTGCGCACGACGGAACCTCAGCAGGTATCGGCGCCCTGGTCTCATCTCTGTCCAAGCGGTTGATCAGTGCCTCGGACATGCGCTGAAAAGATCTCATCATCCCAACTACGTTGCCAACCGCTATTTTCTCCTGTCCGAGAACCTGCTCGTCTCCCTGGGGGTTAGACCCCTCAAGCGTGGATGCCACTGGAGGCGTCACGCCTCCTCCCCTAGCACCCCGTTGTCTACCTCCACGGCGTCCTCTAACCATGACTATCTGCACACACACAATCAACTCAATCAGCAACAGTATAATCAAATCAAATCATGTCACGAAAGCCGTAGCGAATCCCAAGTCGCGGGTCGAACCTGCTCTGATACCACATGTAACGTCCATCACTTCATGATGACGAAAAGTCTCAAGTGATAAGTGCAATTTTTTTTATTTGTTATTTTTAACAAAGCAATAAAGCTAATTACTTACTAGAACATAAATTTATGTCCTTAATAACTACTTTATTTTTAAGAAATATATTTATAACCCCTTTTTGATATTTAGATGCTTACTTTCTTTGTTCTAATCTCTACATTCATTCTTAGGGTATTATTTCAATTCTCACGCCTACCTTAGAGTTTCCCAAGCTTCTCTTATTTATCTCTCTCAGTATCCTATGTAATATGTGGAATACATAATTTAGTAAACATTTTATTAAATGTTTAAACAAGAACCTCTTCTTTAATTTATTATTAATAATGTAAAGCATAACCCTTAAATTTTATATTTATTTTACTTTCCCAAATAATTTTCCTTACAAAACTTATAACAAGGTGATACCTTTGTTTCTACCATCTTCAATATTAAAAAGAATTGTGACAATTAATTAGTTCAACTTGTATATATATACTTAATATGATCTTAATATGTCACATAACAATAATTGCCTTATTCACCGTAACTAAGGTCAATTGTGCAATTGTTAACACCTCACTAAAAGTAATAACACTCCTCACCATACTACCCTCCTTGTATAGCTATAATCCACTCCAATTAATAATGTTAACTTGCCATATCGTTGTGACAACTCATAAATTCAGAGTATGGAAAAATTAGTATTAATGAAGTAAGTGTTGGCATATCTAGAATAAATTCCATTCACTCTTCTTTACCAAAAACTCGACACATCATAAATTGCAGTAACTCATATGCCACCAACAACCAAAGGGGCTACGCCAAGATAGAAGGACTATCGACTTAGACAGGGCCAGTTATAATTACAATGAGCAATTCATTTGTACCAGAATTTCACATCATAACCATATGTAAATTATTTTAAATGAGACCACAGTAAGAGAAACATTCTTGGTAAAATCATTTTATAAATCTGGCAAATATCCTTTACCGATTAACAACGAGGATGCACTGGTGAAATAGGTAGGGATCGCATTGTTGCCGGTGCCAGCAACCTTGGTCCAGGATTCGTTGACCTCCCGAAGGTTAGTTTCTGAAAAAGAAAAACACAGTCCAAAAAGGGAAATTGTTGTGTCACGCGTTCGCAAACGCAGGATACGCTAAGGGCCAACGGGTCTTGAAGTATGCAACCCGACTATGTTCAAGGACAATTCCAGGAAGATTTAAGCCACACTCTGTCAATTCAGGGGAGGAAGTAATTAATCCAAGGTGATAATCAAATCTGTAAGGAAGCAAATGAAATTCCGGTTAAGTGAAATCTATGCGCATGGTCCAGGTAGAGGTAAGTCATCTAACACGCGGCTGTGGCTACTGGGAACACTCTGCACTACCCTCCTTTAAGGGTCAAGGCCAACAACGTAATGCTCAGACGATACAACTAGTTCGAGGAAGGTGCGACTATTACTGGCGCTAACCTTCTATCTAAAGCTTGACCTGCTTGTATCATGGAGTTTTAAGGGACTTGGGGACGCTAGGAACCTGGAGTCGAGCAGGAAGACTGTGACCAGTGTCCGACTGAAAGGTTATCTGGGTGAATAAGATATACGACATCGGTGTAAGGATAAAGTTAGATGTTTTCCATTCAAGAGAAATCGCTGCCAGACACACAGTCGATTCCACCTATACATTTCCAGTGTGGAAAGGGAAATAGCTCTTTGTTCAATGTTAAAATTAACTCGCTGCCTGGCATAAATTCGTTGTCAATAAGCATTGAACATGAATCACAGATTTACCAAAACAAGTTTTTCTCGTGACTGGCTTCAGTTGGGGTTCAATGCTAGTCGCTACACCCACCATTTTTGTTGCTATAATCATTACTATTCATTTCCCTGTAGTAAAATAAATTCCCAAATCAGATGCATCCGTAAGGAGAAACCGTTGTCTAAATATTAATACAATAAGAAATAATAACATCTAGAACTATTTTCAATAATTTTCATTATCTCCTGATGTTAATTATCAATATGCTTTCAAGATGAAATCGTCCCTGACTGTTAAATTGTTCTGATTATCAACATTCTCTGAATAATAAATCGTTACCATACATATGAATCGTTGTCTCATATATGAACCTTGCAATATTCGGAAAATTAAAATCATTTTACCATTCATGTAAATCGTTGTCTCATATATAAAACCTTGCAATATTCAGAAAATTAAAATCATTTTACCATACCTATAAATCGTTGTCTCATATATAAAACCTTGCAATATTCAGAAAATTAAAATCATTTTTACCATTCATGTAAATCGTTGTCTCATATATAAAACCTTGCAATATTCAGAAAATTAAAATCATTTTACCATACCTGTAAATCGTTGTCTCATATATAAAACCTTGCAATATTCGGAAAATTAAAATCATTTTACCATACCACAATCTCTGTGCATGGGGCTTTCAAAATTCCCTATGTAATTCAAGGAAGGATCGCAGGCCTATGTACAGTTTGCAGTTATATGGAAACTCATAGCTAAGATATTAAACTCAGTAGATTTATGGAAGGAAAACAGTGTGGATTGAATTTAAATCCCATTCGCATCTCAGAACAACAATAAAAATGTTGTCTATAGTAAGAGAATACCAGGGTCATAAGGGTAACCGATCGAAGGCACAGTAAAAAAAAAAAACACAACAAGAAGGCACGAAAACCATGCGCAGAGGTCATACTGAAAGACGCAAGACAAAAATATGGCAAGGTCATCACAGAGGTGGGCGGCTAAAAGGTTCGCCTTCACATCACCATCCTTTCACCGAAAAGCAGGGCGTTGAGATCCATAGGTATTTTAACACCAAGGCAACGACCGTAGATCAGGCTCCTCGCCGACTTCTCAAGCAAGGACTGTTGAGCTAGGGACGAAGGATAACCACCGCGAGGTCACAATCCAGACACAGGGTGGTCACAACAAGCGGGAAGGTGAGGGTCACGGAAATAAACCATCCAATCATTCAGCTAGGCTATAAGATTTTAGTCATGAGACTAGACAATAAGATTTCCTGCTCAATACACATGCAGATCTAAATCATACATCCTAACATTCTATCATTCAACTGAACAAGCGTACCTTTGCATGTTCGCTTGCTCCGAGTGTCGTCCGCCCGCTCCGTGCTGCTTCCTCTTGCCGACCGTCGAGACCTCACCGGTACCTCCCAGCCAATCGCTAGGGGTACTCTACTTCCCCCTTAGCACCCCAAGCCGCAAAGGGGCCACACACTCTCCAGATGGTACGTCTAGCTTCCCAGATCGCCTTGCAAGACCGAGCTACCATTCCTATCCGAGCTGGAAAATCCCAACTCCCCACAAGTAATCAGTCAAGTCACAAATCCGGCAGTGTAACGTTATGCTAACAGTCGATCCCCTTCTTCCTCATCTTCCCTTTATTTTATAGAGTTTTAGAACCTCCAACTTTCCCTAAAATACATTTCAATTTAGTTTTAATAAAATATTCTAAATATTCTCCTTCGCACAAGTGTCGTCCATCCCCCTCTTTCCTCCAATAATTATTTTCTTTAAATTTATTAATTGTCTCATTTCCCTCACCCACCTAGAGTTGCTCCTAAATTTACTCCTAGGTGTTCCTAGATCCCCTTACATGTTTTAAATACTTTCCCTAAAAATGATGTTGCTATTTTAGCTCAAATTAGAAGGTTCTTTATTGTCGATTCCTTACTATGTTGACCTTGCTTTTTACCATAAGTTCAACTCTTTCCCTTATCATGTTTCCCCCATTCCTAAGTTTCCTAAATTTTTATTATTCCCTTATTTCCCTTTTTATTAGAGCCATAAAGGTAGTTGCTCTATTTACTCTTTCCTTTTTATTATCAATTTGAAATCTTTTTACTCTTTTGCAAGTTAAATAAATTATTTCTTCTTTACAATTTAAAGCCACAGATTTTAATTAAATTATTACTCTCTTTATTTTCCTTAAAATTTATGAGGACTAAGACTATTACTTAAGTGGGTTTTAGTTTAAATTTTTATTTTTATAGGGTCTTTTCTTAAGGTTAGACAAAAATTTTACCCTAGAGAAGTTTTAGACTTAGGACTTAAAGTCTGACTGGGCGACATTTAATTAGGGAAGTTGGTTAAGAATTTCTTAATGTGTTAAATGTCTTAGGGCCATCTAGGTTTGTTCCTTCATCAACATCAATGCGACGTGCCCTTCAGGATGAACCACGTGCTCCAAGGGTGCCACTCGACTTGTTCGTTTCTTTTGTACGACGTGCCCTTCAGGATGCACCACGTGCTCCAAGGGTGCGACTCCCCAACTTATGTTTCTTTTGCACGACGTGCCCTTTAGGATGCACCACGTGCTCCAAGGGTGACACTCGCCAACTTGACTGATTGGTAGACATCAATAACCCCTGCAGTCAACACTCCGCCAAGTGACCTTGTTGGAGACTAAGGGCTCTAAGGAATAAGGCCCCCGCCTTATTGCGCGCCCCTTAGAATCATCGTGAGCGACTGTCGCAGTTTTCCCTCACGACATCGTGGATACTCTCGAACTAGGTAATCGTTAATCTACAGTTCGAGCCATGACGGGAGTGCTAGTAGGATGTGGTAGGGCTATTGTCCACAGCTCTCCCTCAACCTCTCTAGAAATCATGTCTGGCCCCTTTACTCCATATGTGAGTCTGGTCGGCAAGCTATCGTCAGCCTGCATGATCAACAATCGTGTCATAACATGTCCACATCAATCATCAAATCAATGAAATATCACAGTAAATAAATCAACCCAAATAACACACTCCCTGACTCAATCTGGAGTCCAAGGGGTTCCATTGATGCCTCTGCATCCTCAAGGTCCAAAACCCTACACACTCAACAAAACTAAGTCAATAGCACCTGTCTATGTCAAAGAAGTAAAACGTCATTTCATCTATCATAACGCATCATAATCAAGGATAAATGTTTTAATATCATAAAAGTCCAGATCACTTGCGAGCAAGTGTCCTCAAAGAATAAGTTTTCTCAGTGCGCCCGAGCGGGATGTTACACGTAAAGATTGTCATTAATGATAAAAAAGTATCGAGAACCAACCATCCCTATAGAACTTGTCCAGGAACATGCAAAGAAGATCTTGCCAGGTAATGGCAAAGATATTACAAATTTCAATATATTAGCAAAAACAAGTCCCGACCAGTGTTTCCCTGTTCCATACTTGGACACTTTTTCGATTGGCACTTCTTGGATTGATGGCCTCAAAATTATGTATGGCCACGGTTGTCGAGTTGGCGCATACGAACTTGCCTTTTCTTCTTCCTGTCCATTATCCTTTTCTCGTTATATACTTAGGGACATTTCTATGATATCCAATTCTGGGGTTGGCGGGCTGACATATCTTCATCTCCATCTATATCCTCACGTGAAGAATCCAACCGACCATTGTTCCTTTCCATACTTAGCCAATTTTATGGCCGCAGTTGCCAGGTTGGTGCTTACAAACCCAACGGCTTATTGTTTGATGATATACATCTTGCACTCAAAACTTTTGTGATCTACAATTCCATCGTGGGCTTGTATAAGTTAACTTTTCTCAAAGTATTTCTCACTTCCTTCCATCCCCACTATCTTCACGTCCTTCCTAATATACATTAACTATTCTCTTACTAGTGACAACTGAACACACTAGTAGGAAAGAATTGGCACACAGTTCTCTGCCATATACAAATTGACTAATGGAATTTGACATAGTCCCCTCTTCCGTGTTACACAAAATGCATTCAAATGTTCTGAACTATATAATTTGGTTGTCTCGGCCTTGCATCTTCTGGCGAAACCTTGTCACCCTATTTTGCATCCTCGTGTTGGCGGGTTCACGAAATCTGCAACTCATAGTCACTATTTCCTATTCTTCCCATCCTCGTACTTCTTTCCATATATGCAACAACAAAGGTTTAATACTAAAATGACATCATGCAACAACCGTAAAGATTGTCATTAATAATAAAGAGTATCGAGAACCAACCATCCCTATAGAACTTGTCCAGGAACATGCAAAGAAGGTCTTGCTAGGTAATGGAAAAGCTATTACAAATTTCCATATATTAGTGAAAACAAGTCCCGACCAGCGTTTCCCTGTTCCATACTTGGACACTTTTTCGATTGCGGGTTCCGAGATTGACGGCCTCAAAATTGTTTTCTGAATCTTCAGCAAGTTGCAAAGAGTGCTCGGAGTTCCGCAATGTACAATTTGTTCGCAGGAATGTATAAAAACTCCTAATTTTTCCTCTTACACCCCCCCTCTCTATTATCCCTTTGTGGATCTATATTTAGGCGCATCTATATGATCACGGCCTCATGGATTAACAAATTGGAAACTCTTTATCTATATCTTCACACCATGAAATCGACCGATCGAGGTCGCTTTCAATGCTTAGCCAATTATATTATCACTGGGTCTTGAGTTTCCAGTATCCAATACTTATGTCCCCTATTCTGTCAGATACATCCTGCACCCAAAGAACTTTCATGATGTGGAATTTATTCTTTTACTAGTGAGAGCTCAGTAGGGGCTCGAAAGGTTTGACATTAATAAATGAACAGTAGATGTTTTTGTGTGAGATACTTATCCCTTTTTCCTTGGTCTTCTTCCCATGTGTTATCGCTTTCTAGTTATATACTTAGTTGCCTTTCTATGATCGCGGGTTCCATCATTGGTGGGCTGACATATCTTCATATCCATCTATATCCTCACATGACGAATCCGATTGACCGTTGTTCCTTTCCATACTTAGCCAATTTTATGCTCTTGGTTGTCGGGTTGGTGCTTTCGAACTTTGTTGCTTCTTGTTCCATGATATACATCTTGCACTCAAAATTTCCATTATCTACAATTCAACCGCGGACTCCTTAGCCCTTTTTGCCTTTTCTTCTTCCCATGTATTATCGCTTTCTGCTGTATACTTAGTCACCTTTCTATGATCATAGGTTCCAGCGTTGTTGGACTGACATATTTTCATCTCCATCGATATCCTCACATGACGAATCCGACTAACCATTGTTCCTTTCCATACTTAGCAAATTTTATGGTCATGTTTGTTGGGTTGGCGCTTTCGAACTCTGTTGCTTCTTGTTGTGTTATATACATCTTTCACTGAAACATTTTGTGGTTTCAATGAAATTTGTGAACCGAACAACATCTTGCAAATTGGGAGATGATTTACATTTGAAACAAAAATAATCTATTAATATATATATATATATATATCAAAACTTTCTCTTGGCAAATACTTAGCCAATTATCTGGTCACCAGGTCCCGGGTTCGCGGTATCCAACACCTATGTCCCCTGTTTCGTCATATAAATATTGTAGCCAAAGAAATTTCGCGATCTGCAATTTATGCTTTTACTAGTGAGAACCCAACAGGGGTTCAAAAACATTGGCATTAATAAAAGAAGAATGTATTTTATACTGTCAGATACTTAGACCTTTTCCGCTTTTATTCTTCCCGTCCATTATCATTTTCTAGTTATATACTTAGTCTCGTTTCTATGATTGTGGGTTGCAAGGTTGGTGGGATGACCTATCTTCATCTCCATCTATATCTTTAGATGATGAATCCGAAAAACTGTTGTTATGCTCCATACTTAGTCAATTTTATGGCCACGATTGTCGGGTTGGCGCATACAAACTTGCCTTTTCTTCTTCCTATCCATTATCCCTTTCTAGTTATATACTTAGTCATCTTTCTATGATATCCAGTTCTAGGGTTGGAAGACTGACATATCTTCATCTCCATCTATATCCTCACATGATGAATCCAACCGACCATTGTTTCTTTCCATACTTAGCCAATTTTATGGTCGCGGTTGTCGGGTTGGTGCTTACAAACTCGGCTGCTTATTGTTTCATGATATACATATTGCACTAAAAACTTCTTTGATCTAAAATTCCACTGAGGGCTTGTATACATTAACTTCGCTCAAAGAATTTATCACTGTGTTGCATGAACACTATCTTCGCGTCCTTCCTAATATACATTAACTATGCTCTTACTAGTGACAACTGAACACACTAGTACGAAAGAATTGGCACCCAGTTCTCCGCCATATACAAATTGACTACCAGACATTGACATCGTCCCCTCTTCCATGTTACAAATTATGCATTCAAATGTTCTGAGCTATACAATATGGTTGTCGGGGCCTCGCGTCTTCTGGGGAAACCTTGTCACCCTATTTTTCATCCTCGCGTTGGCGGGTTCACAAAGTCGCCAACTCATAGTCATTGTTTCTTATTCTACCCATCCTCATACTTCTTTCCAGATATGCAACACCAAAGTTTTAATAGTAAACCGACATCATGCAACAACCATAAAGATTGTCATTAATAATAAAAAGTATCGAGAACCAACCATCCCTATAGAACTTGTCCAGGAACATGCAAAGAAGATCTTGCCAGGTAATGGCAAAGCTATTGCAAATTTCAATATATTAGCAAAAACAAGTCCCGACCAGCGTTTCTCTGTTCCATACTTGGAAACTTTTTCGATTGCGGGTTCCCGGATTGACGACCTAAAAATAGTGTATGGCCGCAGTTGTCGGGTTGGTGCATATGAACTTTCCTTTTATTCTTCCCGTCCATTATCCTTTTCTGGTTATATACTTAGTCGCATTTCTATGATATCCAGTTCTAGGGTTGGCGGGGTGAAATATCTTCATCTCCATCTATATCCTCACATGACGAATCCAACCAACCATTGTTCCTTTCCATACTTAACTAATTTTATGGCAGCGGTTTTCGGGTAGGCACTTACAAACTCGACTACTTATTGTTTCGTCATATACATCTTGCACTCAAAACTTTTGTGATCTACAATTCCACCACTGGCTTGTATACATTAACTTCGCACAAAGTATTTCTCACTTCCTTCCATCCCCACTATATTTGCGTCCTTCCTAATATACATTAACTATGCTCTTACTAGTGACAACTGAACACACTGGTATGAAATAATTGGCACCTAGTTCGCCGCCATATACAAATTGACTAACGGACTTTGACATCGTCCCCTCTTCTGTGTTACAGACTATGCATTCAAATGTTCCGAGCTATACAATTTGGTCGTCGTGGCCTCGCTTCTTCTGGGGAAACCTTGTCACCCTATTTTGCATCCTCGCGTTGGCAGGTTCATGAAATATCCAACTCATAGTCACTATTTCATATTCTTCCCATCCTCGTACTTCTTTCCAGATATGCAAGACCAAAGGTTTAATACTAAAAAGACATCATGCAACAACCGTAAAGATTGTCATGAATAATAAAAAGTATCAAGAACTAACCATCCTTATAGAACTTGTCCAAGAACATGCAAATAAGATCTTTCTAGGTAATGGCAAAGCTATTACAAATTTCAATATATTAGCGAAAACAAGTCCCGACCAGCATTTCCCCATTCCATACTTGGACACCTTTTCGATTGTGGGTTCCTGGATTGACGGCCTCAAAATTGTGTTTCAAATCTTCCGGGAGTTGCAAACAGTGCCCAGAGTTCTACAATGTACAATTTGTCCACAGGAATGTATAAAAACTCTTAATTGTTCCTCTTCCCCCACCTCTATTATCCCTTTGTGGTTCTATATTTAGACGCATCTATATGATCACGGCCCCATGGATTCGAAAATTGGAAACTCTTTATCTATATCTTCACAGCATGAACCCGAACGATTGAGGTCCCTTTTAATGCTTAGCCAATTATATGATCACTGGGTCCTTGGTTTGCGGTATCCAATACTTATGTCCTATGTTCCGTCATATACATCTTGCACCCAAAGAAATTTCATGATGTGCAATTTATTCTTTTACTAGTGAGAGCTCAGTAGGGGTTTGAAAGGATTGACATTAATAAACGAACAATAGATGTTTTTCTGTGAGATACTTATCCCTTTTTCCCTCATCTTCTTCCCGTGTATTATCGTTTTCTAGTTATATACTTAGTTTCCTTTCTATGATCGCAGGTTCCAGCATTGGCAGGCTGACATATCTTCATCTCCATCTATATCCTCACATGATGAATCCAATCAACCTTTGTTCCTTTCCATACTTAGCCGATTTTATGCTCGTGGTTGTCGGGTTGGCGCTTTCGAACTCTGTTGCTTCTTGTTCCATGATATACATCTTGCACTCAAAATTTTCGTCATCTACAATTCCACCACGGACTCCTTAGCCCTTTTTCCCTTTTCTTCTTACCATGTATTATCGCTTTTTGGTTGTATACTTAGTCACCTTTCTATGATCACATGTTCCAACATTGGTGGGCTGACATATTTTCATCTCCATCGATATCCTCACATGACGAATCCGACCGACCGTTGTTCCTTTCCATACTTAGCCAATTTTATGGTCGTTGTTGTCGGGTTGGCGCTTTCGAACTCTGTTGCTTCTTGTTGCATTATATACATCTTGCACTCAAACATTTCGTGGTTTCAACTAAATTTGTGAACCGAACAACATCCTGCAAATTGGGAGATGATTTACATTTGAAACAAAAATAATCTATTAATATATATATATATATATATCAAAACTTTCTCTAGGCCAATACTTAGCCAATTATCTGGTCACCAGGTCTCGGGTTCACGGTATCCAACAACTATGTCCCCTATTTCATCATATAAATATGGCAACCAAAGAACTTTTGCGATCTTCAATTTATGCTTTTACTAGTGAGAACCCAGCAGGGGTTCGAAAACATTGGCATTACTAAAAGAACAATGTATTTTCTACTGTCAGATACTTAGACCTTTTCCTCTTTTCTTCTTCCCGCCCATTATCATTTTCTGGTTATATACTTAGTTGCCTTTCTATGATTGTGGGTTGCAAGGTTGGCGGGATGACCTATCTTCATCTCCATCTATATCCTCAGATGATGAATCCAAAAAAACATTGTTATGTTCCATACTTAGTCAATTTTATGGCCGCGGTTGTCGGGTTGGCGCATACGAACTTGCCTTTTCTTCTTCCCATCCATTATCCCTTTATGGTTATATACTTAGTCTCCTTTTCTATGATATCCAATTCTAGGGTTGGAAGACTGACATATCTTCATCTCCATCTATATCCTCAGATGATGAATCCAACCGACCGTTGTTCCTTTCCATATTTAGCCAATTTTATGGCCACAATTGTCGGGTTGGCGCTTACAAACTCGACTGCTTATTGTTTCATGATATACATCTTGCACTCAAAACTTTTGTGATCTACAATTCCACTACGGGCTTGTATACATTAACTTCGCTCAAAGTATTTCTCACTGCCTTCCATCCCCACTATCTTTGTGTTGTTCCTAATATACATTAACTATGCTTGTACTAGTGACAACTGAACACACTGGTACGAAATAATTGGCACCCGGTTCTCTGCCATATACAAATTAACTACCATACTATGACATCGTCCTCTCTTCCGTGTTACACATTATGCATTCAAATGTTCTGAGCTATAGAATTTGGCCGTCGAGGCCTCGTGTCTTCTGGGGAAACCTTGTCACCCTATTTTGCATCCTTGCGTTGGTGGGTTCATGAAATCTCCAACTCATAGTCACTGTTTTATATTCTTCCCATCCTTGTACTTCTTTCCAGATATGAAACACCAAAGGTTTAATACTAAAACGACATCATGCAACAACTGTAAATATTGTCTTTAATAATAAAAAGTATCGAGAACTAACCATCCATATAGAACTTGTCTAGGAACATGCAAAGAAGATCTTTCCAGGTAAAGGCAAAGCTATTACAAATTTCAATATATTAGTGAAAACAAATCCCGACCAGTGTTTCCCTGTTCCATACTTGGACACCTTTTTGATTGTGGGTTCTGAGGTTGTCGTCCTCAAAATTGTGTTTCAAATCTTCCGCGAGTTGCAAATAGTGCTCGGAGTTCTGCAATGTACAATTTGTCTGTAGGAATGTATAAAAACTCTTAATTTTTCCTCTTCCCCCCCCCTCTATTATCCCTTTGTGGTTCTATATTTAGACGCATCTATATGATCACGGCCTCATGGATTCGCAAATTGGAAACTCTTTATCTATATCTTCACACCACAAACCCAACCGATCGAGGTCCCTTTTAATGCTTAGCCAATTATATGATCACCGAGTCCTCGATTTGCGGTACACAATACTTATGTCCCCTGTTCCTTCATATACATCTTGCACCCAAAGAACTTTCATGATGTGCAATTTATTCTTTTACTAGTGAGAGCTCAGTAGGGGTTCGAAAGGATTTACATTAATAAACTAACTGTAGATGTTTTTCTGTGAGATACTTACTCCTTTTTCCCCAGTCTTCTTCCCATGTATTATAGATTTCTAGTTATATATTTAGTTTCCTTTCTATGATCGCAGGTTCCAGCATTGGTGGCCTGACATATCTTCATCTCCATCTATATCCTCACATGACGAATCCGATCGACCGTTGTTCCTTTCCATATTTAGCCAATTTTATGCCTACGGTTGTCGGGTTGGCGCTTTCGAACTATGTTGCTTCTTGTTACGTAATATACATATTGCACTCAAAATTTTCATCATCTACAATTCCACCGCGAACTCCTTAGCCCTTTTCCTTTTTCCCCTTTTTTCTTCCCGTGTATTATCGCTTTCTAGCTGTACTTAGTCACCTTTCTATGATCACAGGTTCCAACGTTGGTGGGATGACATATTTTCATCTCCATCGATATCCTCACATGACGAATCCTGACCAGTGTTTCCATGTTCCATACTTGAACACTTTTTCGATTTTGGGTTCCCTCATTGACGACCTCAAAATTGTGTTTCAAATCTTTCGCGAGTTACAAAAAATGCTTGGAGTTCCGCAATGTACAATTTGTCCACAGGAATGCATAAAAACTCTTAACGTTTCCTCTTCCCCCCGCCCCCCCCCAACTCTATTATCCCTTTGTGGTTCTATATTTATGTGCATCTATCTGATCATGGTCTCATGGATTCACAAATTGGAAACTCTTTATCTATATCTTCACACCATGAACCCGACCGACTGAGGTCCCTTTCAATGCTTAGCCAATTATATGATCACTGGGTCCTGGTTTTGCAGTATCCAATATTTATGTCCCATGTTTCGTCATATACATCTTGCACCCAAAGAACTTTCATGATGTGCAATTTATTCTTTTACTAGTGAGAGCTCAGCAAGGGTTCGAAAGGATTGACATTAATCAATGAACAGTAGATGTTTTTCTATGAGATACTTATCCCTTTTTCCCTGGTCTTCTTTCTGTGTATTATCGCTTTCTAGTTATATACTTAGTTGCCTTTCTATGATTGCGGGTTCCAACATTAGCGGGCTGACATATATTCATATCCATCTATATCCTCACATGACGAATCCGATCAATCGTTGTTCCTTTCCATTCTTATCCAATTTTATGCCCGCGGTTGTCGGGTTGGTTCTTTTGAACTCTGTTGCTTCTTGTTCCGTGATATACATCTTTCACTCAAAATTTTTGTCATCTACAATTCCACCGCAGACTCCTTAGCCCTTTTTCCCTTTTCTTTTTCCCGTGTATTATCGCTTTCTGGTTGTATACTTAGTCACCTTTCTATGATCACAGGTTCCAGCGTTGGTGGGATGACATATTTTCATCTCCATCGATATCCTCACATGACGAATCCGACCAACCGTTGTTCCTTTCCACACTTAGCCAATTTTATGGTTGTGGTTATCGGGTTGGCGCTTTCGAACTCTATTGCTTCTTGTTGGGTTACATACTTCTTTCGCTCAAAAATTTTGTGGTTTCAACAAAAATTTTGAATCAACAACATCCTACAAATTGGGAGATGATTTACATTTGAAACAAAAATAATCTATCTATCTATATATATATATATATATATATATATATATATATATATATATATATATATATATCAAAAATTTCTCTTGGCCAATACTTTGCCAATTATCTGGTCACCATGTCCTGGGTTCGTGGTATCCAACACCTATGTCCCCTATTTCGTCATATACATATTGGAGCCAAATAAATTTTGTGATCTGCAATTTATGCTTTTACTAGTGAGAATCGAGCAGGGGTTTGAAAACATTGGCATTAATAAAAGAAGAATATATTTTCTACTGTCAGATACTTAGACCTTTTCTGCTTTTGTTCTTCTGGTCCATTATCACTATCTAGTTATATACTTAGTCGCCTTTCTATGATTGTAGTTTGCAGGGTTGGAGGGATGTCCTATCTTCATCTCCATCTATATCTTCAGATGACGAATCTGACAAAATGTTTTTATGTTCTGTACTTAGTCAATTTTATGGCTGCGGTTGTCGGGTTGGCACATAAGAACTTGCCTTTTCTTCTTCCCATCCATTATCCCTTTCTCGTTATATACTTAGTCGCCTTTTTGTGATATCTAGTTCTAGGGTTGTCAGACTGACATATCTTCATCTCCATCTATATCCTCACTTGACGAATCCAACCGACCATTGTTCCTTTCCATACTTAGCCAATTTTATGGCCACGGTTGCTAAGTTGGCGCTTACAAACTCGATTGCTTATTGTTTCGTGATATACATCTTGCACTCAAAACTTCTATGATCTACAATTCCATTGCGGGCTTGTATACATTAACTTCGCTCAAATTATTTATCACTGCCTTCTATCCCCACTATCTTCACGTCCTTCCTAATATACATTAACTATGCTCTCACTAGTGACAACTCAACACAATGGTATGAAAGAATTGGTACCTGGTTCTATGCAATATACAATTCGACTACCGGACTTTGACATCGTCCCCTCTTCCATGTTACACACTATACATTCAAATGTTTCGAGTTATAGAATTTGGTTTTCGGGGCCTCGCATTTTCTGGGGAAACCTTGTCAACCTATTTTGCTTCTTCGCGTTGGCGGGTTTATGAAATCTCCAACTCATGGTCATTGTTTCCTATTCCGCACATCCTCATACTTCTTTCCAGATATGCAACACCAAAGTTTTAATACTAAAACGACATCATGCAACAACCGTAAAGATTGTCATTAATAATAAAGAGTATCGAGAACCAACCATCCCTATAGAACTTGTCCAGGAACATGCAAAGAAGATCTTTCCAGGTAATGGCAAAGCTATTACAAATTTCAATATATTAGCGAAAACAAGTCCTTACCAGCATTTCCCTGTTCCATACTAGGACACTTTCTTGATTGCGGGTTCCTGGATTGACGGCCTCAAAATTGTGTATGACCGCGGTTGTCGGGTTGGCGCATACGAACTTGCCTTTTCTTCTTCCCGTCCATTATCCCTTTCTGGATATATACTTAGTCGCATTTCTATGATATCCAGTTCTAGGGTTGGTGGGATGACATATCTTCATCTCCATCTATATCCTCACATGAATAATCCAACCAATCGTTGTTCCTTTCCATACTTAGCCAATTTTATGGCCGCGGTTGTCGGGTTGGGGCTTAGAAACTCAACTGCTTATTGTTTCGTGATATACATCTTGCACTCAAAACTTCTGTGATCTACAATTCCACCGTGGGCTTGTATACATTAACTTCACTCAAATCATTTCTCACTGCCTTCCATCCCCACTATCTTCGTGTCCTTCCTAATATACATTAACTATGCTATTACTAGTGACAACTGAACACACTGGTACGAAATAATCGACACCCAATTCTCCGCCATATACAAATTGACTACCAGACTTTGACATCGTCCCCTCTTCTGTGTTACACATTATGCATTCAAATGTTTCAAGCTATACAATTTGGTCGTCGGGGCCTCACGTCCTCTGGGGAAACCTTGTCACCCTATTTTTCATCCTCGCGTTGGCAGGTTCACGAAATCTCCAACTCATAGTCATTGTTTCCTATTCTGCCCATCCTCGTACTTCTTTCCAGATATTAAACACCAAAGGTTTAATACTAAAATGACATCATGCAACAACCGTAAAGATTGTCATTAATAATAAAAAGTATTGAGAACCAACCATCCCTATAGAACTTGTCCAGGAACATGCAAATAAGATATTTCCAGGTAATGGCAAAGCTATTACAAATTTCAATATATTAGCAAAAACAAATCCCGACCAGCATTTCCCTGTTCCATACTTGGACACTTTTTCGATTGCGGGTTCCCGTATTGACGACCTTAAAATTGTGTTTCGAATCTTCCGCAAGTTGCAAACAGTGCCCGGAGTTCCGCAATGTACAATTTGTCCGGAGGAATACATAAAAACTCTTAATTTTTCCTCTTCCCCCCCCCCCTCTATTATCCCTTTGTGGTTCTATATTTAGGTTCATCTATATGATCACGGCCTCATGGATGTACAAATTACAAACTCTTTATCTATATCTTCACACCATGAACCCGACCGATCGAGGTCCCTTTCAATGCTTAGCCAATTATATGATCACCGGATCTTGGGTTTGTGGTATCCAATACTTGTCATGCAATTAGCCCATGCCAAACAGTTTGAGGCCATGAACGAACAACTAAATATCATGGAGGCTCGCCTTGTAGAAGATGAAGCTTATATTGAATATCCGGACCCCCTTGAACTTGAGATTGACAGTGAAGAAGATGAGGAAATTCTTTGGGAGACTCTGGATGAGTCCATGGATGAGCTAGTTACTGATTTTGAGGAGATAAATGAGTTTGAGTTTGAAAATGTTAAATATCTAGATGATTCAAGTCCCCACCCTCCTCTCGTGGAACCAATCTTTTTGAAGGGTAACTTTGAAAACCTTGAAGAAAACAGTATGATGGTTCCTGTGGTATGTTCTCTTTCAACCTCTCAACCAGAAGATGAGTTAATGCATAATTATATGGAAATGGAAGGCAACTTACGTTTAACAATGTCATATCATTATGAGTATTGGTTGGTCTCCCACCTTGATAGTCATGAGCACAAAGTATTCGAAGTTTACACGGCTTGTCATATTCTAGTGTTTGGTTGAAGGGGAGAGGGAGCATAATTCTTGGCTGGTTCTTCCTCACAAAAAGTTTCAAGTTGATAAAACTTGGGAAGGGGTCTTCTGTGAGTCATCCTGGACAAGGATGTTTCAGACACTTGTGGCATCATTTCATCCATTGCATGGGTGGTTGTAACGTATCTCTAACCCTTCT